>QQSS02193568.1:0-12876 GCA_003687565.2 Craspedacusta sowerbii
ATCCATCCATCCATCCATCCATCCATCCATCCATCCATCCATCCATCCATCCATCCATCCATCCAGCCAGCCAGCCATCTATTTATCTATGTATCTATCAACCTATCTATTTACATACTATATACATATATACATATACCATAAACAAAAGTATATTTATATATTTATATTCATACATAATATATATAGTAAATGTTATATAACATATAATATATATAGAATAGTTAATATGTATATTATATATATATATAATATAATATATAATATAAAAAATATATAATATGTATATAATTTATTACATTATATTTTAGAACATAATAAAAACTTGCAAAACCAAATTCAAGCAAAGCAGTTAAATCAACCTTTAGAATAAAGTGAACTTAAACAGCATTATATAATTGCAAAACGACAGAGAAATCAACTGCTGTCTCACGCACTTGCCGAACCCTTGCATGACTTATAAGAGCCACCAGGAAGTAACGAAGGGAACTTCTTAACGCAGTATCCACTTTTAGTAAAAGCAGTAGTGTGACCCTGTACGAAAAAAAATAAAACGACCTTACTATGTATGCACTTACCTTAAACGCAATTTTTGTTCGATGCAGCAATTATGCTTTAGCAAACTGTACTCCACAGATTAGCGACGTATTTATCTACATCATTCAAGAAGCTAAGGAAGATAAACTTCCTACCCTATGAGCAACCACTAAACAGCGTTTCCCAACAGGGCAAACCACCATCACCCAATTGCTGATCAAGTCAGGAGGGACATCCACCAACCACTCCGAGAGCATCAACTGAAACAGCAGCAAAGACATATTGTCGAAGAGTACAATCAAAACGCGAAACATGCAGGACAAATGCGTCAAAACACAGAAGGGATGCGGAATTAAAAACAAACTCGGATTTGACAAGCCTTAGAGATATAATATCCTTGGGAAGCTACAAAACTTCCAGGGAAAAATAAAGCGCTTTCAAGGACTTTTGCCAGTGGATTAAACTAGGCTACAAGGCTAAAATACTGGTTTCAGGGTGGAGCATAATTCATTTTGTTGCATTGCAGCGCCGAACATATCTTAGAGAAACTACGAACGATTTCTTCATCACAAAGATACCTTCAACATATCAGAGTGCTAAACATTGCTAGGCTGTAACTGAGGAATTCGACAAATGGCCACGATCTTTAAAAAAAATGTCACGTGTCATGTGCCACGTGCCTAAGCACTGCATCCTAGACCGAACATGCTAGGCTAAAAATCGAAAGCCACGCTTTAACTGGTAATTCAGTATTTTAAGCCGCATGCAGTTCGCAGAAACATACTCTTAAGACAACACTGATAAGGCACAAAGACGCGCTCCAACTTATTCTTTCTTCACAGTAGAGGATCAGGTATCTTTCAAAGTTCAACAAATTAGTTACGCTCACAGTCATGCAAAACCTTAGAGCACTGTAAATTATTAACTTATTAACTAATGAATATAAGAAATCACGCAAGCATAACACACACACACCCATCGCTTTCATGGCAACAAAAAGGCACATTCGTTGCATAACTGACAACGAGAGAAAACCACTTTATATATTCCATATCGGTTACAAAACTACGCCAGTACCGATCACAAGCCCGGATGAAAACCCCACTGAATATTCATGGTCCAACTGGCCATCAAGCAACAACAGGGGTGATTAGGCGTTCGCGCCAAAGAAAATGAAGAAGATATCCGATACAAATCTTTTATGAAATAATAAGAGCAGGAATTCGTCAGTAACCTTTACGTCAACGAGGTTAACGCAACACAAGCAGCGATAAAAAAGCTGAGCCGACTTTCGAAACGAAACGTACCTGATTACAGTATGGATTAAACTTCTTCCCCTGCTTCTGAAAAAAAATTAGGCAACGTCATTATCGCTCAAGCATTTATCAACAATAAGCAAGACTGCTAGACTCATCAACCTAACCCTTGTCAAGATATTTTTTTTTCAATAAGCCCACCGAGTCGACTTAATGCAGGATCTAAACTTAAATTACCACCGAGTGCAACTTATCCTAACTGCGACCCCATGCTTACAGCCAGATCCAGATCTCCGCTTGTCCATACAATCTCTAAAGAGCTAGCGATATCCAGGAACATCCGCACACATTCTCGTTACCATAAAAAAATGTATACTGAAGAATATACGAAACCCATACAAAACAGCCCTGCAACACCAGGGATGGGGGGGGGGGGTGGAAACCGAGTACTTACCTCTTCGTCTTCAATTTCCATACATGCATCCTCGTAGTCATCTTCATTGAGATCACCGTCGGCTAACTTTCTAGCGTAGTTGACAGCATCAAATCGCTTCCTGAAATACAGAAATCGTCACAAAAGGTCGTGGAACCAATGAAAATTCACAAAACGCAAGTAAAAGACTCGGACGTTATCCTTTCACAGGCAAGGCAAGGCATGATACTTCCAGGGGTAGATTTGCGAAGTAGATTTGCAATGTAGACTAACTGCTATGTACATTCTCTAGTAAATATTAATCTTATCCGTATAAAATTAAGCACCTCTTGATGCTCAAAGATTTGCTTTCGAACCAAATATATCATGTTTAATACATAAATAAAATAAATATATGAATACATTGTTATCATGTATTACATATACCATATTGCTATCAAGCACCATACAGCATCAGTGCTATCGACGCCTTCCACGGTGCCCGCCTCCGTGTCGGCCTCGCAAACTGTTTCAAAGGCCAAAAGCACCGACCACCTGCATTGAAAACGGTTTTCAGAGAAATCTTAAGGTTAGCCTTGTCTTCCTGGACATAACCGTTGCCTATGATACAGTTTGGCCCATCGGCCCACTTGCAAAGCTAGCCAGGTGCCTTAGTTTCCGGCTGGTCCGAGCGGTAGAGCTTCAGAAAAGAAACTGCTAGCACGAATACTGTAACCCACATCAACAAACGTCCCCTCACGCCGTGTCGCAAAATTCGTCTATGCCGACGACATTTGCTAAGCAACGGTAACCGCTACATCTTGCGAACTGGAACGGCGTGTCTTCGCGTTCGACATAACCCGTTTTACGAGCTACGGCTAGCACTAGCGCCTGAAGCCCAACGTCACGGAGACAATAAACTCGGGCGCAGGAGCCAACAAGCTTCGAAGATCAGTGCCACCCTGCTCAGCTACTCAGCATGCAACCTACTTAGAAGGGGCATACTGCTGCCTGGTGTGAGCCAAACCCAGCCACAAGCTTAAACGACTGAAAGCTGAAAAGCAGCATGGGCCTGGTTAAGACTAGTTTTCTATCTACTCCAGTCTAGTGCCCCTTCCCATCCGGACTCCGTCGTCAAGCGATACATGCTGCAATGGCGCTCTTAATCCGGGACAAGCAAACCCTGGTCCCTGCCAAACCAGTTTTGGATACCCCAATGCATCTACCGAGCCAGCTTGCATCCGTTTGGTATGGAACCATCTGAACTGTGCCCGGTTGGTCGACAAAATTAGCTGGTGGTAAGGGCGGTTGCGAGTAACAAGATCAACTGCTGTTGGGTATACAGGGAAGGCGATAACGCTCTCTAATAGAAGCACGTCAAATCGATGCAAGAAGTCGGCGATATCGCATAGCGTAAACCATATCTCTCGTTCGGTTCTGATACACCTGGGATGGCTCGCGCGTCGAACTTGGGACGCTCATTACGGCGTTTATTAATGCTCACTCTTAGCACTTTCAAAAATAACACTATCGAATCCCGCTTCGCTTTTATTTCGTTTTTTTTTTTTTTTTGCATTGTTTTGTTTTGTTCTTTTTTTTTGTTGTTGTTTTTTTTTTGTTGTTTTTTTTTTAGATTTTAACATGCTCTTTATAGCATGGCGCATTTATGAGGCCTTCTATTTGGCTATTTAGGCCAAAACTAATTTAATAGCTACGGGTTAGGCGATTCGACATTTAGAATGCAAACCTGGTGCGCAGCAGAACGTTATGTCATTCACGGGCGCGTAAATCCAAGTAATAATCGCAATACTTCCAAATCGATAGTCTGGTCCTTGAGAAGACCGAGGTAGGGAATAAAACTAAGCATAGGAAGCTTAAAATGACGAACTTCAACTCGCGCTGTATAGGACCGAGGTATCAGCCAATATTTCATCGGTCGTGCCTAGAACCCCGATAGCCGAGATCACTGATACAAGTAAATTAATAAAAACGTCATCATAGCAAGCATAAAATATTTATGGACAACAAAGAAACAAGAAATACAAGCAGAAAACCAAAACCAAAGGACAACGGCAATCATCGCTAACACGCATCTATTGACCGATATCGCCAAACATCCCGCTCGTAAAACAAGTACTTACTTCTTCTGTCTATCAAGAACTTCTTTGCGACGATTGTCCTGGTCAGCTTGTTTGAAAGGCCGATTTTTGTACTCAGCAAACCTGGATCAAGGTAGACCATAGTGCATTAAAATATAAATTTAGCACGCTGTGATGGACATGCATCGATATTACGGGCTTCGAATCTAAATCTATATTCATCCATCTATATTAAGTTTTTTATTCAGGAAAAATTTCCAGGAAAGTCCAGTTCGCCATCACGCTAGTCTTGAGCCCCGTCATCAGGAGAACGCACGATTTTCCATGGTTCGGAGCAACTGAACAGGTACAAACTTACGTAAAAACCGAAGATTTACGAAGGCGGCCGGCGAATGCCGTGACGCAAACCACCATCGATATGGTGAAAACACCACCATTCCGGGTATTCACCAGATACGGAGGAAAAGAACAGGAACGAAAAACAGCGCTGAAATAGAACTCACATAGGCCGAAAAATAAGGACAGCCTCCGCTGGGGCAGTTACTAGGCAAGCCGGGCAAGAAAACGTGAACGATTTGGGGCAACACTGCGGCGACTATCGGTGTGAAGACCGTACAAACAAATGCGCGACTTCGTCGTCTGTTGAGATGGACTTAAAGAAAAGTGTCTCTCTGAACAGGGGGACAGTGCGTTGATCGATGCACGATCGCCTGAGTATCGACCAGTTGATCGAGGCTACCTTGTGAGCAGTTACAAAGCGCTTAGGCTCTTTTAGAGACTTAGGCTCAACCAACAGCCGATCATTGGATGCACTGGCGATGGATGAGCTGCGCATCAGGTGATACTTTTTGCTCTTCACAATCAACAAACCAGGACCCGCATGTGAAGCTTCTACCATCATGCACAAAAACCGCGCTAAAGACTAACGGTCTTTCAATCTTTCGAACATTTAATCAAAAGCTCACTGAAAACTCCTTATAGTGGTGGGCGGGGGGAGCAGAGGGGACCCAAATCAAGAGAAGCGGAAGGGATGCAAGATCCAAAAACATTTTCGCCGATGTGTGGCGAAAAAAAAAAAAAACCAGAACTGAAATAGAACAAACATTTGGAGAGGGAAAACAACTCGTTATAATTTCAAGGACATGCTTTGACAAGCACTTTTGTTATTTTCAACTTGACCAAGAAAAGGATTCACAAAGATTTACGGACCTAAATATGGAATAGGAGTGAATAAACCAATCGTTAATACATCGAACAATTAAAAACCACTTCCAAGATAAACGCAAGGCGCACGGAAATTCCTGCAAAATTAAGGCCCGTTGCTAGTTAATTGCACAACAAGAATGTGCACTTGGGCATCCTTGAAATATTGGCAGAATGATAAAAATGCTGCTCTATATGAGAAAGCGTTATAAGAAATTAACAGCCGTCAGTCATTTTGTAAGATTTTGATATATGACAATTTTCTTTTTTCTTTATTTTTTGGATTGTGCAAACTCCATTTTTTCTGCAAATTTTAAGGCTTTCAGTTTAAGCAATTTAAATGCAAAAACAGCAGTAGCAATACCAGATTAACAAAATCTGTCTCGATTACATTTTTCTAACTATTTTTCCTCTCCTGCAAATCTTACATCACTGAACCTATCTAAATTTAATCTGCCTTATTCCATAATCAGGTCTGTACATATGAGTACATCAGGGTTCAACAACTTACAGAATCTGTGCCACATATCTGACTTCATTCTTTTTCATGTATATGGCTGTTTGCCCGTACAGGGATTCAGACCTTCCCTAACAAGATTTCTATGCTTAAAATACATACATATTCAGAAGATTGAATCAACACAGTCCCAAACCACTCACACACGCTTTGCCACAAATAAGCACAATTAAACTACAACACACGAAGTTAAAGAGGCCAACAAGCCACAAAAATTATCAGGAAAGCAATTATGAACAAAGCATACAGCAACCATGGTAAGCATTATATAGGCAAAGAACTTCTCTTTGGCTTAGCAGAAATAAGCACAAGGTAATGAAAAATTTCCAAGCCTTAGAAAAAGAGCAAGATAATGAATAGGGGCCATCCAAATGGTTTGATACTGTGCAGAATAAACATTGTATGTATGGTTCCCCTGGCTTATTTAACCAGCATGACAGGAAAGTAGAGAACAAACACAATAGAAGAATGGTTCAGAAGTACAGCAGATACCAATAAGTAGAAACCCACCGCAAACACCCAACACATAACAACAATTTGAAGACTACTGCAAGCATTAAGCCATGCAAAACAAGCAAATTTAATTTTCAAAGTCCCATGACTAGGCACATGAGCATTAGCAAAAATCAATTCAAAGAAATTTGAAGAACATTCTGAAACATGTACAAAGGACTCATTGCTATGACTGCACCATTTACAAACATATAGTTAGAAGTAACGCAAATAATAACAATCCAATCTCAAAGCTAAGACCATAGATACGCCACTGAAGTTGAAAAAATATGTGCAGACAGATAAGAGTCAATACTCAGCATCAGTGGGACATGAATTATGAAGACATTTATGATGTAATGAAGATAGGCCAATCCTAATAGAGCCTACCAAAGCTTATTTCTGCATGAGAAAGTCCATTTATGCAACTGTTTAAACATGCCTACAGAACCTTTCCTCTGCAATAATTCTTTAAACACATACCCACATCTTGACATGACAACTAAGAGGCAGCTTATCATTGCAAGTTTTGAGATTAGCATTACAAGAAAAACACAGAAAATCATACAGAACAGTTGATATTAAGAAACTAAAATCACTGCTAACTTTGCATATGAATAGCAAGAATTACATACAATAAATAAATCATAACTACTTCAAATACCCTAAAATATTTTTCTTATGCAGTATACTTCTTGTTAGCTTAAAATCCCTTTACAAGAGTCGGATAATTTACTGGAAAACCATGCCAGCAATTATAAATCATGAACACTGCTCCTGAAACTTTCCACCTGATCAACATTCAAGTCCTTGATTTAAGGCCTTAACTACAATCCTGCTTGATTAGCTCCTTTTGTTTAGGAAGTACAAACAACAATGAGAATTTTGATGTTCCATACTACAGAAAACCAGAGCTTACACAAGTGAAAATATTATGTCACTTATAAAATAGTGATTCATATCAGCAGAAACCAAGAGCAAGGTTAATCACAATGATCGTTACTCACCTTGGATGCTGCAGAACAGTGTCACATTTGTCCACGGACACAAGCGTGAAAGACCTTAAGAGAGCATCAGCCATATCCATACACCTAAATAGAAGTTAAGTTCTTTATTTTTCTACCAACATACCCAGAAAGCATTTCCATTAAAAGCTTGATGCAAATGCCTAATAACCCTAATGTGCATGCGGTTGCTATGCTTACACTCATGAGATTATGATGAGATCAAAACTTTAAATTAAAATTTGAATTATGGTGCAATGGTTTTAGCAGTAAGCAAAATTAAATTTGGAATGAGGCTGCTCTTAGTAATAAACTCAACTCAGCAACCCATTCACCTTGTCCTCAAATAATCTAGCCACAATTAATGCAAATCTTACTTACATGCAATAACATTTTGTGCCTTAAACAAAAACTAAACCAGCCCATTCCCACAGATATAATATTCGTTTTTGCAATTTTGTCCCCATTTCAATACAAGGCAAGATTACTCTCTAGCAAACACGGCACATTTCTTGTGGTTATCAAGGATAAACAGCCACTAAATAGACACAACCACTAAGAGACATTGCAACTTAAAATAGGTCTAATTATACATGTTGGGGGGCAACAAAGATAATGATGATCATCATCATCATTGGTCCTAAGAACCCTGATTTGCCAGATAATTACCTGCCAAACTTGCAACTATAAGGTTGCAACAAGCTAACGAGCTGAAATCGAAATACACAGGCTTACAAAAGAATTGAATTCAGAAAGGAAGTCCAAATAAATGTAATGATATGCGGCTCGCTCGTTTGCAAAGTACTAAAAGTATAATAATTTTAAGAAAACACTTTGACCTCAGCGATTGCTGCCATCTTAAAACCCCAAGGAACGATCACATTAACCACCACATGGAGGACGTACGAGAAACGTCATTTTCGAGCCCCACGCTTTTGTACATTTCAATGCTTTTCCGCAATGACCTACGCGCCTTTGCACGATGCTAGTCTAAAGTCTAAGAACTCGAAACCCCTTAAGACCACGAGAGAACTGCTCACGAGAACATAAGCTCTCAAGTACAAACTTGCTCGAGATCATCATTGGTTTAGCAGCCTGTCCAAAAATCACTTGATCATTGCCAGCTGCGCTGTAAGTGGGAAGAATCAATAAGTGTTTTTAGAATTAAAAGTCTTGTAAAACATCAAATGGCTACCCTTACTAGCGTTTTATCGCGACCAAGGTAATCGTCTGAGCCTTTTTGTTGAAGTCTTAACTGACCAGCGATTGTAGCCAGGCTAGCTAAGCTGGTAGGGCATGAGACTCTTAATTTCAGGGTCTTGGATCAGAGCCTCACTGTGGGCGCATGATCTCATTCCATAAGCATGACTCCAAGTGCACTTGGGAAAGGATTTGAAAAATTCACGTAATTGCAAGATGCTTAGCCTGTTAGACTACAAGCATCATTCCTAACTAAATATTTCATATGTGGGGGTTACTTGGCTGCTAAATGAGTGAGTGAGACCCATGCAACGTGCTAGGTCAAGGGTTTATTCCATACATTCATGACCAGGTTTGTTGTCCTGAAATGAGAGCACATGAATGGTTGAGTTATCTTTTTTGACCGCCAGGGGTGCCATCGCAAGCATGACTGAAAAAAAAAACAATTGTGGCAGAGTGGTCGGCAGCTGCAGCAAGCACTTATCTCCACCGATCTGCCGATCGTGTATTTGATGCGGACAGGTAGCTCAGTTTGTAACGGCGCGAGCCCGGAGTCGGAAGGTTGCGGTTTCGAGTCTACGCCTACGCGCAACTTGTTTCAACTCCGGGGGTCGCTATAATAAGTACCACTGTGCGGGTAAAAAAATTAGCATCCCCGTCGCTCAACTATTGGACAAACTCGGCATGTGTCCTAAACGGCTCTGTCAGGAAAAATTAGTCCCAGCTATGCAGAAGCCCTGCAGTGCAAGCTACGTATGACCTTAAGCCAATTCATATGCACAGGCGAGCTGTAGCTCTACCATACTCGGAAACGAGTTGGGTCTCATTATATTGAGTCTTCAGAGTTGTATAAGGTTTAGTTTGGACTCCAGGCGGGAATGTAATGAGTTCATGCCTATAAAATTTGATTGTTCCTATGTTTGAGGACATTTACGGTTGATTTGTAAGTTAGCTTTTAGTTGAACAAATTTGAGAGGCAGACGTCAGGCAAACTATAGCATGTTCTACGTGCATTTCATCGCACTTGGCGCATCTACGCAATGCACAAAGAATCTCACATCAATTTAAGATGCCGTGGCCAGGTAAAAAGAAAAGTGAACCCTAAAATGTATGCATCGCTTTACAAACTGTGCTGCTAAAAGCGAACGGACTATAAGATTTTACTTCAACTTCGGTATACGCTTTGCAAGATGCTTGTAAACAAGCGCGAAATTCATGGTAATTGTTTCAAGAGAAGGTATGAACTTACCTGCACATTATGAACAACAAGGCATCTTCCACCTCGACGGCAACATTGCTGAACAATATAAATTTTGTAGGAAATGGTAGCAGTTATGGAGCAGATGCCGTCGCTTGTAACTAACCTAGAGGAAATGAACATAACGACAAGGGTAGAAACTTTGAATTGGCTACGTCCGATCCCCACGATTCAATGTAGCTAACAATCACCGATGCAGGCAATTCAATGTCATTTAACTAAGATACACAGGATTCTGAGAAGCTTTGACTATCTTCAGACTAAACGAACTAGAATATTAAAAAAAAAAAACAAGCAGAGCACACATTGCCAGAGTCACATCTTCGAAAACAGCTTCAATCTAATCGAGTCTGACTCGACGTTAAGTGAGTTAGCTAATTTTTGGCGCGCGATGATCAAGCTCTCACTTAGCGGACATTACCATGTGGAGCGACGCATGCGCAGAGTTGTGAAGCAGGCGTGAAGATCGAAATCAAATGTTCGATTTTCCTCGTTAAAGGCGGACCAATCGCTGCTCAAACGAGACACTCTGTACAGCATTCATATGACTCTAGAATTCGGTATGTTGTGCACTTTCAAGCGTTCGGTACGGTGAGCACTAGCCCATGAAATCTTGCCAAAGGTTAGGTGAGGGTAGACGAAGCCAAACTAAAGGATTCTTAATCAAGCTATTAATGCTATATTCTTTGATATTTTGGACCCAACCGTGCTATTGTAGTTACTCCATGACAAGTGCTCATCAACAACTAAACCTAAGTAGATAAGACTAACATTCTTAAAATAAATTTTCAGATTTGGTCCTTATGAAGAAAGCCAGACAAGTTTGTGGACTCTTCCAAATACAACGCGCTTATTTTTCTTAAGTTTTAATGATATTCGATTTGCTACCAACCCGTCTTCTGTGAGCTTTAGCTGGCTGCTAAAAATAGCTATAAGATCTTGCACATAATCGTGAGTCTGGAAAAGGTTTGTGTCGTCAGCAAACTAGGTGCAAGTGAAGCACTAGTGCCGTTTGATTTCACTTCTCTCTTCACGAATGTACTGGTGGAGGAGAAAATATAAATACTTGTTGAACATGCTCTTCAAAACGTGTGGCTAAGTAAGACTTACCAACTTAACGTCTCCCGAGATGTCCCGTGCAAACGTCTCCTACTAGCGGTAAAGGACCAACTCTTTACCTGTGGCAGTGCTTTGTACTTGCAACGACATGGAGGTATCATGGGACAACGGCTTAGCTCACTACAAGTACAATGATGTGGCAAGTGGAGGAGAAGCTAAGCAACGAAGATAAACTTTCTCAATATTATAAAATCTTGTCTAAGGAACTGTTGTCAAGGATTTTCTTAGTGTGCTCAACAGTCTCCATTCTTCAATGGCACTTACAGCAGAAGTGGAGCACAATAACGGTATGAAGACCAACTAGGAGAGCGTCCTCGTGGTTTCGCGATCGCTGGCACACCGACCAGTCGCCCAACCTTGCTTTTGTGCATGTAAAGAGCTCATTAGCTCCTTGAGAGGCTCAACCAACATCCGAGGACTGGCATATTAGATGTCACCGATGATCGATGGTCTGCGCATCCGGGAAAACTCTTGGCTCTTCACCAACAACGAATCCAACAACGCCTTCTCTTTCTGAGGAGCTTCAAATAGCACAGCGGCTACTATCAGCATCCTTTTTCAATTAGTCAATCAACGTCGGTCTCCCACTGAGTCATACGTTTTTGATAAAAGAAGTGACTGATTAAGTCCATGCTGTATCGAGCGTATCGATTGAATAACGATTGATCTACCTTTAGTTATATTCGTCATCAAGAACATGCTGTATCGAGCGTATCGATTGAATAACGATTGGTCTACCTTTAGTTATATTAGTCTTCAGGAAGTCAAACACTTGAGAGCAAATTTTTTAAAGTTAGCCAGCGCACAAGCATCAATTGACTGGATCGTATTTGACTTTGTTGAAAACTTTATATGTAAAGAACTGGTTCCAATTCAGCCGAAATTTTTTGACCAAAGGAAGAGAAGCCAAGAATTATGAGCCCATAGTGCATTATTTGCAATTTTCAATGTAGCAGCTTAGATACTGGCTATATCTGCATGACAAGCCGTTGCCTGCGCCAACGTGTCGACGAACACAAGCAACAGTCAAGCTCAAGGATCACCACTTGACTACCCATCAATTGCCAACCAACTAGGATCTTCACGTCGGCAGCACAATCTTGCGCAGGTGCAGCTCCAAGTGATGGTGCCTGCCACTTGAAAAATTGATGGTTGCTCATAATCAGTTCGACAACTCACTTAACGTACAGTAGGACTCAATTAAATTAAAACCGTTTTAACTCGACCTCGCAGAAGGGACGTGTGCTCCTGGCGATATGTGCTTCTGCTTGCTTTTTTTTTCTGTGTATTCTTTTTCGTTTAGTCTGAAGATGGTCCAGGAAGGGGCCGGAACATTACATAATATATTAGCTTTATTCATTGCCTTAAATACATCGAAAGGGCACTTTTACCGTCCGTATTTTTGTGTCTTCGTGGTTGACAATAAGTTGACATTTATCTTCAGAGACTACGATGTTTCCCTCAAATCAATCAGTCTAATTTAGTAAACTACGCTCGTAAATGCTGAAGTTGTACATAAACATGCTCAAATTGACTGGTGTCATGAGGCTCTTTCATCAACATGTGCTGCCTGCTATCAACACATCACTGAGTTACTGAGTGAGAGATACCATGATCCACCGTGCCTCAACTGGTATTTTGCCCCCCCCCCCAGGTCATATGATTATCAAGATTATAATCCTCCTTTTTTTGGTTTTTTCCCGGGGGACGGCTGCACACACAACGATCCATGGCGTTACGTCACGAAAATTATGGTCTGCAAACTACACGCATGAAACT
>QQSS02193590.1:0-12870 GCA_003687565.2 Craspedacusta sowerbii
CTATCTATCTATCTATCTATCTATCTATCTATCTATCTATCTATCTATCTATCTATATATCTATCTATCTATCTATCGATCCACCTTTCTATCTATTTTTGTAACTATGCATAATCATTCTACAGAGGGTTTATCCTGTTACTTAGCAACGTCAAAACTTATGACAGAAGATTAAGATGTTTGACTTGAGGGCTTAGTGGTGTCTTCAACCGATCATTATTGCCAACGTCCTTCCGCTTCTTCTGGCGTGTATAGCTATAGTCATAGATAAACCTTTGAAAATTATCCTTGAAACGGAAAACGATGCCTTATGTTTTTATCCATTGTCTTGAGCTTGCGCCGACCAACTTCGACATTTTATTTTTCTTCGTAGGAAAGCTACAATGCATGGAATATTTGCTTAATCTCAGAGCAAGAGTAAATATGAATTGAGACTGTCTCGGATCTCTGTTACTTCTGGAATAAGAAGTTATGACACGCATTAATAACACACAAGAGTTTTTTACAACCTGCTACCTTTCTTGCGCTGTATTCTTCTACTATCAAATCTGAAAAAGAAAAGGGAAAGATTTTCCATGGCCTTAACAAATCACGACAGAAATAATAGGAAAATCAAAGGAAGTAATCCTGAGCTTGCAGGATGCATTCACGAAAAGCACAATTTGTTTAGAAAGACTCAATAAGCAGATTTAACGGCAGTTTCCTATGATGCGAGCAGCTATCAAAAATATGGATAAGTAAAGCAATTTTCGTTGAGCAATGGCAAAATCGTCTGCTATTAATGTTCACGAGCCCTTCGGAAGAATGTCGTCGTTTAAACTTATCGCCATCCTAAATGCGCTGGAACACAATCAAACGCTTGCGACAATGACACTTCCTAGACCTTTCGCAATATGCTCAGCACACATTGGGAATTGAATTTAGATGACAAGCTCGTACTGCACGTCATCTGTTTTGGAAAAAGAAAACAAAGATAATTTCATTGAATACTTGGGTAAGTTAACGCTATGTGACCTTTATTTCACTCGCCCTTGCACTACCTGTTCCTATTACTTAACTGTAAGTCTCTGGCATCCGATTGCACACAAAATGAGAATGTTTCTTTGCAGTCCTTCAACTCATATTTTCGGATTTGGTGAACAAGACGTTGTAGACTATTCTTGGAAAAAGGTGGCGTCTTTTAAAAAAAATATTCAAGGTCTCGAGGACCTTTTTAAGTGCGCAATATCGATCGGCGCGACAAGAAAGAAGATGAGAATGAAAAAGATGATAAAGTTGTTAGAGAAAAATGTCTTGCTACTCTAGGTGGCCTGGTTATCTTAGCTTTGAAGTTTTGTTACAAAATACTTATGGTGTTTATCATTTAACAGTGGAAGAAGTCGCATGGCAGGACTGACCAAACTATTTTTCCACAAGTTACCTATACAAATTTGAACTAGACCATTTTCATTAACGTATGAGTATTTAAAAATATTTATGCACGCGGATCAACTTTAGTAAATTTAGAAGTTTATGCTCAAGCAGTTAAATTGCTCCGATCGCACTGCCCTATACAGATTTGAAAACCTCAACTTGGTGTATTAAAAATAGTAAAATTGAGTTGCTATTCATTGCAAATGGTTTCAATCGGAATACTTTTGTCTCAAGACTTAACCTTGCTCTATGCTAAAGCCCGGATGTTGTTGAGCAATAATCCTTGCATTTTTAGAACTAAATACTGGCTTTTGAAGCATGCATCCCCAAGCCATATGCAATTTAACAATGCAATGGTAAAATTACAGCAAGATAAATGAAAATCAGAATGCCTCGTCAAACCTTCACCAGGCGGTGAGGATATTTTTGAGCGATTGATTCAGTTCAAGGCAAAGAATCGATTCAGTTGTTTTTGCTATTTGTTTACAATTTCATGTGTGAAGTAAGCTATTTTGCTGGTGAAGTACATAACTCAACTTCTCCCATGTAATTTAAGCGTTATCCTCTATTACAATTATCCATTAGGATTACTCTGGAAATAAATTGAAGACATGTTCCGAAAAAAAATATGTGAGTTTGTGTCATCCGGTTAATGTAGGGACACAAAGTCTCTTTTAAATTACTAAATTGTCAAAATTCAAATTTTCTTTAAATATCGATAATCGAAGACAGTTTCATTCGCTAAAGTCCTGTACCTGAAAAGGAAGCAAATAGGCTTTTAGGGAAATCTACCATGCTTCTAATTCTCATCGTTTTCTTTTTCAAATTAGTGACGCCGTAGCGATACCGTGCCCTATCGGTGTAAGCATGGCAACGCGATTCATCTGCAAAACAACAACCATTCATTAAACGTGGTGGTCAATTAAGTTGGGAGAGCCAGAAACAGAATCTACTAGGGCTTGTCTGAGGTAATAAATTGAGTTATAAATAACACGTCTTTGTAATAAGGCTACCAAACAGGTTGATGTCCTTGCGAGACTCTCAAATATCATAGCCACAAAAAAAAAAAAAAAAAAAAAAACTACAAAGTCTAATAGACTCCTCATGCGAGGATGTGTACAGTAAATTTTTAATTGTTATCCTCTTGTCTGGGTGTTCCTTAGGACTAAAAAATTAAATTCTAGAATAAATCGTATTCAGGATCGTGGTCTAAGAATGGTATGTTTTAATAACGAGAGCTCCTTTGATAAACTTCTTGCAAGAGATGGCTCTGCAATGGTTCACCAAAGACATTTTAAGGCTAACACCATAGGAGTATAGCTAAAAATGGTATCTCTCCTCCATTTAGGAATGATATCTTCTCAACTCGCAAAATACCATAAGTGCATTTAGATCAAGCACAGAATTCAGTGCCTTCTCAGTTCCGTGGGACTGAAACACTCGAATTTATGGCATCAAATTCTTGGAAGCTGTTACCTCCAGATATTGACAGCAAAAAAAAAAAAAAAAAAAAACTCAGCCTTGAGGAAATTGTAAAGCAGGGAATCAAGGATCTACCTGCAGGCTTTGAAAAAGTTATTTAGCCAATTTAGGGTTTATTTAAGATTTCCATAGGAATCTTTTCTCTATTTTCATTTTTTCCTATTGCTGTAACAAGAGCCCTAATCTGGCGATGGCTCGCGCCATTTTGACATTTCGTTAGCTTTTTCTTCTTTACTAAATATTGCTTGAGTTGAATTTTATAGCTGAAGTTGCTTTTGTAACATTTTGTAGCTGTAATATTGTATCTAAAGTTAAATAAAGAGATTCATGATTATGATGTTGATGATTTGACTTAGCTGCCTGGCTTAAATGCCTGTAGTTAGACTTAAAAGATGTCACTTGGTGACTATAGCATAAGCTGGAAATCAAGTGGGCCGTCATTTCCAGTGTTGGATGGGTTACAGATCGAGCACTTGAAGAAACTTCCCATAATAGAGTTGGAATCGTAAGTTATTTATGAAAAGAATAATTTATGCACTTCCAGACCCTAAATTGCTACATTTGTATTGTTATATAGATATGTTTGCAGTGGTTTTCAGAGTGTTTATGTTTATAATCTCTTATTATAAGAAAGTTTCATGTTTAAGGCAAAGAGGAAATGGTTATGTTTAAACAAGGCTAAGAAAGCGTCTTCTTCTGATGGAATATTTGCATGGGCCTGGTTTTGATATTACGAAGAATTGTAAAATATCATTAAAGAATTAGGAAGTGGTTCTAAAAAAATTTGAGTGATGCAAAAGTTTTTTTGATGAAAAGATGTGGTAGTTTGTATGCTAAATTTTGATGCCTGTATGATATTGACCTGTTAGTGTTCATGCTTTAATTTGTTGTTTCCAGTGAGTGTGCCAAGTTATTGGGGATAGAAAATTATAGTACCCATTTACCAGAAGCTGCTGTCTTAGACTTCTTTGTTTCATGCATTTGGTATGTGGCAATTAAACAACAGGTTGGCTTGCTTTTGTGACTATGTTACAGACAATTTAATAATCACAGCCTACTCAAATCTTGCATAGGCAAATTGTTCATCATCATGGCAATCCTTTGGATGTTGTGATTTAAATATTTTGAAATGCAAATGCACTAACTAGCATGGTTGTGCCTAGGGTGTTCGGTAATTGAAGTTTGCTTTTATTGTAAGATTGACACTGCTTGTGGCACAATTTAGGCTATTGGTGTTGTTCCTAGTGATAAATGCTTGTTTTGCGGTAGGAATGTTTTAAAATATTAATTTGGAAATTTACTTATAGCTTCTGCACGGAGAGTGGTTTATCTGAAAATGAAGCAATTGGATTTCTTGACCTGAATGCCAATTTGCTTTCTAATTGCAAAAACGGACTCAGTCTTGAGGAAAATGTAACTCGGTTTCGAACTTGGTTGGAAAATAACTCCTTCGATAGTAGAGATGCCCAAAGTCTTTCTAAGGTGCAAGACAACTCATTGAAGTTTAAAGCAGTTATTGACTATGTTATGAGCAGGTTTGAACATAATTTATGACTTTCATGTATACACTTATGGTAGATTGACATGTAGAACAATGTTTACTGGAAGATTGTAGATATAGGTGAATAGCATGTTAAATGCTATCATGGTCGAATGCAGGCGATCTTCTATTAATTATTGGTCAATGGCTTAAAATTATAGCACTCCTTTTTTGGCTCCTTTCACAAGAAGTGTTGATAAAGCTACATGTATATTTACTTGCTAACCTTTCCAACTTAAGTCTGGTTTTAATATGTAAGTTGTTCGTCGTTTCTTTCAGCCTATTTCAGCACTACAACTTGTATGTGTACTTGTTCAATGAAAAGCAAGTAGAGCAAGTGCTGTATCAAGAGGTGTGCATTCTCTTAGCATATGCGTTTTATCAGGCTTGGGTAGATTGATTTGTTAATTTTTGACGCTTGCGATTGTGGTTTGTTGGTTAAAAGTTAGAATGTAATGCTGACACGTTTGTTTAAAAGTCTAAATCGAAAAGCACTGGTTAAGTTTCCCTTGCTCTGGCTTTGGGACCGGCGGCTATGGTGCAATTGAGTTTTATGCGGGTTTTTGTCCAGCAAAACTCTTGGTTCCTAGCGCTTCCTAGAAGTTCTTCCTCGTGCGGAAGAGCCTTTCCCTCCGCCTTTGGAAGAAAGCATCGATGTTGAATGGTACCAGCAATCCATGTGCCCTGAAGCTGTGAACAAACCGGGCGAAATCGAATCGGTATTATGGTATTTAATTTATTTTAGTATGATTCGTCTTTAGGTAGTTATGAATTTACGGCATTGCGTCGCACTGCAAATGATAGCTAGACTATAGCTGGTGAATCTCAACATTGCTTTCTATCTAATAAAGTTATGGGCGTGAGATATAATTATTGTTTTCGTACTTGTCAAAGATAGGTTAATCGATGTGCTTTTTTCAGCTTTTCGTCGTACTTTGGAAACGATTAGCTTAGATTCTGTAAGCTAGTTATAAACCCTGGTTAACTTGTATCGCAGGTGACCTGCTAATTTTTCGGTGATCTAGCTCTTAATTTTTAGAATTTATCAATATTTTTGCTAAGCGATTGCATCTCCATTGCGAGCGCTCTCCCATCTTTGCCCTATTCCAGCATACCGGTGTCCCGGAAACAGTCACCACGGAACAACCTGACGTTTGCCCCGAGATAGCGCCTGAATTGAGTCCGGCAACAGCCGAGGAAATTCTAGCGTCTCTCAACATCGATGTTATTAAAAGTATTATTAAAAGCACCGCTGAAGACAAGCTTCATGCCGTAAAAGTATGTGGCATTTTTTCCGGTCGCGTCATTTACTTGTATCTAAGTTTTGCTGTATCTGACCGTTGCAGCGCATAGCATGGTGCATGGACTTTCCATCGTTCGGTTTGGTGTCTGCTCTTTGTTTTGTAGGTAAAAGAAAAAGGCATGTCCAAGTTTGCTTCCTGCTACATCGTTTATGCTGCGTGCAAAAGCAACGGCATCAGTTTTCCTTAATTTTACTTTCTATTTGCTTTCTTTGCAATCACTGTTGTTGGTAAATTGAGTCAGGATACTTTCTTTGTTTGGTTCAGGCGGAGCTAGAGGCTAAAATCAAGGAGAAGGAAGTTTCGTTGCTTAAGAATCTCGGCAAGCTTCAAGTACTATGAAAGCTGCTGATCGATGATGCAAGAATTGTGTCTCCCCATATGTGCCGGGACCAGAGTTAGCGTTACCCGGCGTTCAAGTCTCCTGTACGGCTGGTTGGGATTGTGAGTTGGATCCTTGCAGACGTCTTTAATTGCCAGTCCTGGCTAGAAAAAAAATTCCTGAACGAGGCTTGTGAATGTCTTTCAATTCCAGCTACACTGGAAAAGCTTTTCCGTGGTATTTGGTTGAAGCTAGCTGCTGCACTTCGCAATAAATTCTACTTTATTCAATCGCGTTAACATTTGACCTTCATAAACTGATGTGAACGTTTTAGATTCCAATGTACTAGTGGTGGACAAGGTTACATTTGCGCTGCAATTGTGCCATCTCTATTGTGTTCTAACTTTCATTAAATAAAATGAAAGCGCTTATAAATGATGATGTTTCTGTAAGTGTTTATGCAAAAATTGCACTTTGCATTTTTTCATTACAAGTAGTGCTCACTGTAACTTTGATCGTATGTTTAAGCCAAGATATATGTGTCCTCGCAGAAGCTGTGACTTGTCAAGGATTAAAATATAGGAGTACACAGTAAGGTGCTTCGAAATCCTGCAAGAAGGGATAAATTCTTCTGAAATTCCTTATGTGAATCTGAAACTGCGTGTTGATGTTATGTTTTACGGGATGTAAATTCAGTTATTTTTAAACGAGTGGAATGACTGGTAGAAAACGGTCTAGTTAGATCATTCTTGAATGCTATTGCTTCGTCACAAACACCTTTGACTTCCTGTACTTATGCTACGGATACGGTAGGTGCTCTGTATTACTATTACATTTTAAATTCATTTTTCCGGATTTTAAAAGTAATTTTGCTACAAGTGGTTCCATGCTATTCAACGCAAAAGGAGAAACGCTGGCATCTATGCTGCTTTTGAGAATTTCTCCGGTTGGCCTAGATGCTTCCATCTTACCATCAGACAGACGGATACATGTAACATACTTTCTAGGTGACAGATATACAAGCAACCATACAGAGTTGCATGCGCGTGTACCTGGGCGTCAAGACTTGATTGCGCTTGACAGCAACGTTGCTTGAAACGTTATTGATGATTATTCGAGGTGAGATTTCCCGTAATTTCTTTGCATTTTGAGGTCTTTAGTTTTCAAAGAGTGTTGTCGAAACGTGCAATGATTTTCACATGTGTTGCTAGGTCATCAGAATGTAACAAATGCAGGAAGAACACCGGTGGCGAAAGTTAGCTGTAGCCTGTATCTTCCTTTCCGAATTATAGAAATGCGCCTATACAGTGGGACCATGTTCCTCCAAATACCAAAGAAACTAATGTTGTGAAGCTGCTGTTCATGCTCGCTCGACAGAAATCTGGAAATGTAATAAAAACATCGTCTTGTTAGCGCCGAGCTTAGATACCTTCATCTAAAAATATTGCTACCCATTGCATGCACCCTCACCTTTAGTCATTACAAAAGAAGATGAAAAATTCGCCGATTAAAAGCGAGGTGATTGCACTTCCTGACAACGTGTAAATTGGATGTGGAAATCATTGCTCCTACATCACTACCTTCGTGTTCAAGCCAATTCACAGCGAGTCACATGATTGCCATAAATAAAACGCGAGCCAAAAGTTGTTTCTTTACTATCTATTGTGACACTCTTCGGGGCTTAGAAATTAAATACTTGGACAGCATTGGTGCAAGACATAGTGCAAGGGGAACTGTAGCCTTGTTTGCGTAGGTGCGATTCATCTGTGGTAGCATGACTTCAATTACTTGTTAGCAGCAGTCACCTGTTCCGGCTATGGTTAGGGTATTATGCGAGATGTTCCTTGGTAATTGCATCTCTTGCAGAGAGCGAAATTCCCTCCATTAAATGCGTCGCATTCGTGGTGGGGTCTAGTGCTCGGTTCAAACGTCGCACTTCTGCCGCGTTGAATGTAATTCCATTAAATTCGACTCAGGTGCGACACTGTTTCAAACGTCGAATTTAATTGTCGCACTACAGTCGGATAGATCGGCAAGCTCTGCCGACCTCGAAATAATTTCCGCACGTAATTAAGCTGTCGCACTGAACTGATTCAAACGTCGCACTTCTGCCTCGTCGAATTAAACAATTGAGTTCGACGCGGCAAAAGTGCGACGTTTGAACCAAGCATAACATACTGCGGCATCGCTAGAGTAGTGTTCGGCTGATCACGAATGGCGTTGGGTGGCGTGTATGGCATGCAGTAAAGACCGTGACGATGTTTGGTTAGTGGTGCTATAGCCGCTAAATTAACTAGCACAAACAAAACGTTTTTCTCTTCACCAGCCACAATAATCACCTTCTCCAAAACAAAGCCGACTTACCCTTCGTACTTGTCAGGTAGTTACCTTCCATAACGTCCCAATGTGGAAAAGGCGAATGTCTAGCATGTTGAAGAGCACCCACCGCCCTATACCACCAGTAAGGCACCTAAATATAATCTATATAGTAACATGGGCACATTACGGCGTAGTATATATCAAACAAAAGTTAAAAAAAAGTCCCAGGCTTTCCTTATATTACATCCAAGAAAGTCAAGCAGATGCGGGTCATTGTAGAAAAGTTATAAGCATGAAGGAGTGGTAAGCGCAAAGCTGGTTTTAACATTTGCCTATAAGCAGAGTGTATGACAGACGCTTGAACTTAGTTTTGCGAATTGCGATCCGTGTTCGCGTTAATTAGTCGGTTTAATGTATTTTAAAGAAACTTAAATGACCTTTCACCGTATTTTGCAGTTAGAGGCTGTGGGATGTGGATCTTGCCATTTTCGTCACTTCTTGAAGCTTTCGGACAAAGCTTTACAGAGAAAAATATTTTTTAATGTAGCGGTGACTCACCATATTTTCATTCAAAATATAAGAGTCTTTTAAATTCTAACTTTTTAAAATTTTAAATATTTTTGCCTTTGCTAGTAACTTTGACGAAGGTTTAGAGAACTTGGGTAATGTTATGTGCGTATGTATATGTTATCCAATATTTTTGGATAACCCTTATCGCTCGCTTAATTCATAGGTAATAGGCAGTAATAGAGACTGATATGCTTCTTAGTCGCCATTTTGACGATTCCCAACTAGTTTTGATAGTTTGTTTGGAGACTTCCCCATGATGTTGGTTTCTACGTCAGAGACGAAACTGATAATGCTCAAGCTTAAACTTAGCTCTGCTGTTTTTATTATTATTATTTGTTTTGGCTTAAATAAAGTTAGGACTTTTTTTTTAAAAATTTTAGATCAGGCTTTACGCACGATTTGCTAGTCTTTGCTAGGCAATTTTCATGAATTAGAAAGTAGGACATAATGTCGCATGCAAAATGGCGAGCGAGAGAGTTGGTCAAGCAGAGCAAAAAGGTGTTTGTAGAAATCAAGAACATAGAGGACCTAACACGGAGCCCTGCGAGAATCGGTGTTCCCCATGTACACGGTCAGAGCGGAAGGAAGATAACCGATCGCTGACGTTGCCTCAAATCCTTATTGTTCAAGGAACATGCTGCATGTAAAGCTTTTTTTATATAGACTATGCTTAATATGTTCTAGCTTTATGCTAAGCAAAAAAAAAAAATGGTCCTTCTAAAAGAGAAGATAACTGCAGATTCATGGAAAGGTCAACTTTACAAACTATCAGATCTAAAAAGTCTGCAGGAATCCGAGTGGACTCAATCACATCTGATGTTCATGCTAATTATTGTCATTAAATGTATAAGCACATATGTAACTACGTTAATTATTAGGTACGTGTATACATTATTGCTATATTAGTTATGATTTTATGGTTCATGACCCTTCCACCGTTACCGCACTTCAGGCAAAACATACTATTTATCCAACGTTTGATGGCTTGCGAGAATACTTAATCTATAGCATGGGTGAGGTCAAGTTTATAACTTCGAGCAAGTCCTAAATGCAAAAAACGTCAGATATCCTTACGTTGTGCAGGGCTATTGTTAAGGTTATCTTGAACTGTATTTATGAGCACCTTACGAAGGGTACGATAGAAATTGGTGTCATCGCATGGCAAGCATGGTTGAAATCTGATAAGGTTATATGTAGCTAATTGTGCGGGTGTTTGTGTATAGTTCATGTCTTGTAAGGGCTCTATAAATTCATGTGTCACATGAGCGTCTAAGGAGCTACATACGATGTTTAAATTACCACGTCAAGGGCACACAGTGACACCGTGTTCATTGTTATTGATACGAAAGAATATTTAAATAGACATATTTATATTCAATGCGCTTTATTACATACAGAGTAGATAAAAAACGCTTCGAGAAATTTTCTCGTCTGAGAATCAATACACAAGTCGGTTAAATTAAAGTATACTTACAAGCGGCTAGCAACCGCGTAACAGTGCATTTTAGAGCTATACAATAACGCCAATCCATGGAAAGTAGTGGCCTCGTACATGAAAATACTTCTATCATCAGCTAATTTCAAAGCACCCAACTACTAGACAGGACGATCTGGCTGTTCCCAGATGCTTCGACAAAAAGCGTGTCTGCGCAAGCTAAGGTTTATTATAGTGGGTCTACCATCAAAGCCAGTTTATCGTGCGACTACGGAAGTAACCAGCAGTGCATCTTGAGATACCTTATCTCGCCTGAGACTGATTTGAGACCAAAACGAGATCGTCCAAGGACGCTTTCATTTAAAACACATCTCAGCGAGACATATAAAATAAATCTTTTCGAAACGGAAAAAAAGACGTCTCGAAAAAGACATTTTTAATAAGTATTTTTTACGTCGCCGTCTAGACGAAACTCAAAAAAAAACCTTTTGAGACATCTCAGATACGTCTTTTGCCGGCTGGGTCTGTTGCCAAGTCGCTAGATAGCAATATCAAAGCTGCAAAGCAAGACCATAATTATTACTTAAAGTCAAATGTCAGCGAAACATGTACATTGCCGACACGACTGCTACTGAAATATTGAAGATCATTGACAAATCTTCTAATGTCTAAAGCGTCAAGACCAAATAGTATTCCGACGTGACTGCTAAAATAGGTAAACATGTGATCGCAAAGCCTTTAGCCTTCATTATCAACAAGTCATACGCGCAAGCTTGCTTTCCAACATGCTTGAAGTTAGCGAAAGTCATCCACGTTTGTAAATCAATATTACCCTAATCTCTTTCCAATTATCGGCCTATTACACTTGTCTAAAATATTTGAACAAGTAAAGCATGATCGCTTGTACTCTTACCAAGAGAATTATGATCTGATATATGAATTGCAATTTGGTTTTCGTAAGACATTCCACAATTCACGCATTTGCTGGTCTAGTTGAGTTGATTAAGTCTAATCTAGATAAAAAAAATACGTTTGCATGCGGAGTAATCTTTGACTTGCAGAATGCATTCTATACGGTCAATCATAACTAATCATTAAGAAAACGCGAACACTATGGTATTTGAGCTCATGCAAATGAGTGGTTTGCTTCATTTCTAACCGACCGTAGGAGTTCGTGACGATCGACTCCGCTGACTCGGAGGCCTCTGACTTAATGTATGGAGTGGAACTGGCTCAAAGTTCTGTGCTGGGACCATTGCTTTTCCTAATATATGTCAACGACCAAAGGCATAGCCTCTTGAACTCGACAACTCCCCACTTTGCAGATGACACCAATGTCCTTCTATGTGACTCGTCCTTAAAAGTTATCCGCAAGTCCTTAACTAGAGATCTAGAAAGTCTTTTGACTGGCTATGTGCAAATCGGCTTACTTTGAACGCCAAAAAGACTGACCTTGTCCTCTTCAAGCCACCTAGTAGAAAAGCCGGCTCACAATTGTCCTTCGAAGCAAAAAATTGTTTTCGCCCCACCAGGTTAAGTACCTAGGGGTCTTGCTTGACGAATCCTTGACTTGGAAGCCACATGTCACAGAACTCTCTAAGAAACTGACCCAAATAGCTGCAATATTATCAACGGTTGTTGCTGTTCTTGTTGTTGTTGTGTCAATTAAAAAGTTAATTCGCGTATACGGATCATCCATTAAAGAGGTCCACAAATTTTCTGCATGCTTTAACCCCCTTCCCTCTAGTTTACTTCGGTCTACATTGTTCTGACCTCCTCCCAACACAACTGGCGAAAATGTTTTATTCTTAAAAATGGTGACCTCCAAGGCAATCTAACGTTAACCATGTGATGGTTAGACATCCATTATTATTATTATTATTATTGAGTTCAAATTTCTCCACACCAAAAAAAGCGTGAGATACCAAACTTCAGCAAATAGTTATGATGCGGAAACAGAATTTGTCAAATAAATTTACCCTAGTATGGAAATATACAAGACTGCAGGCCAAATGTCTTCTTCCTGATTGACGAGAGGTACCAGTGCTGGCATGAACCGATGGAGACCCACTTCACTGTAGTTGGTTCCAATCTGATCGCAGCAGGTATATAATGGTACTTGAAAACCCCGCAGGAAATACTCGAATGATGCACATGTTTCCAACACGATTTTGCAGTGAGAACTGAAGGTGTGGTGGGGGTGCTGCGTGGTTCAATATAGTATACTGTGTCGCGTGGTTCAATATAGTATACTTGTACGTTAAAGCCGTCAATGACAGCCAGACTCCAGCATCACCAAGTATCTCTCCGGTCTTCACGTCTTAATCTGTCGCCCTGCCGCGGCAATTCAAGTGAGATGCAAAGTGATCGTGGGAAAGAATAACAACAACAACAACAACAACAACAACAAAATATATTTTTCCCATTAACCAACAGCGTACATGAATACATTCATAAATACAATGTCATGGCTAAATGGGAGGGAGGG
>QQSS02193601.1:0-12861 GCA_003687565.2 Craspedacusta sowerbii
GTTGGTTGATTGATTGATTGATTGATTGATTGATTGATTGATTGATTGATTGATTGATTGATTGATTGATTGATTGACAGGTGGATAGATAAATAGATATTAAGGTAGAGAGATAGAATAAAGATAGAGTTTGATAAGTTTGTTTTTTCCGGGATTACAGGCCAAGCAACGGCAGAAGCATATAGCCGATCGTAAATAGGAAGGTGCGGTGAGCATCGATTGTGGTTATCCTGGATATGGATTTCACTGGCGCTGGTCGAGTTTTTCTGAGATCATTTTGTAGGTATTAGTGGAAGTTTGAAAGTAGTCTTGCTGCTTCTTTCGTTCAGGAACTTGTTCTACAAGAAAGATCAAGCAAACATGGAGAATCTGGCACGCATTGTGGAGTATGTACGCATGCAGGTAGCGCTGCTCAAATGTGATGAATTGAATTGCTCCTGTTGTCGTTTTCTTGCGGCCTACGTTGGCCGTTCGAATGAAGTCTTATGTGATGTGTATGTCATCATTCACAGAACGTGTTTTTAAAATATGATTAACCAGTTATCGTGCATCGATCACATATGTATGTTTTATCTGAACATATATGTATATATCTGAGTCCTTTGTTACCATAGGGCAGCCCCGTAAAAATGCACGGAGGCAGGTGAAGAGAAGTTGAAGAAAAATTTTTGTGTTTGCATGAATCTTAACCTGTCACCTTGGCTTTATAGTTTTATGGTTAATGTTAGTTCGGTTGACAAATCTCAATTTCTACCGAAGTTTAGAAATTGTGGTGAATTGTTATTCCAGTAGAACTTGTTTGACGGCCTTTTATCTCCTTCTCTCCCTCTCTTCTTCCTCCCTTCATCTCTCACTTCGTATCTAGTTTTCCCGCTCTCCCTCTCTCTCTCTCCCGCCCCACTACTCTCTTTTCCCCCGCTTCCTCTCTCGTTTTCCCTCTCCCTCTAAATATTGGGAGAGGGAGAAGTAGTGCGAAATCTTGTGTTACCTGCCTGTTGATTCCGGCTTTAGTTAATCGGTAAAAACCTGCTCTTCAGACTTTGGTGGCGTGTCTCAGGTGCAAAAATTGTATTTTTGTTTATCGACAGAGTGGAATGCGTGTGATGGGATATGTTATCTTTGTTTACTAATTAAGGAAGATTTGAGTGATTCCGTCTTCGCGGTTGGATGGTGATATGCGGCTATAATGCGCGATCCTAATCCTGCTCTCAAAGATGCAGTTTGCGTGCTGCTGTGAGTTTGATTGTGCAGTAATTGCCGAAACTCTCTGATCTTGACTCTGCTCCCCTGACTGGCAACTAGTGTATGTTGCCTCTTCGCAGATTTGCGTTCTTTACCGCTATAAGGCCTACTTCTCCTACACCTCTTTTCGCAGATCCAGCACATTGAAACCCTGGAGTCTGATGAGCTACTATTGACTGGCAGGATCCAGTGGTTGCCTCTACTTGTAGGAGACAGCTGAGCACCATTCGATCCGCACCATGACCCGCAGCGAAGAGAGGTCGTGACATACGCTTGATCCGTGGAAGAAGCGCTTCCCTTCCGCGTATTTGATTTTCTTCCAAAGCAAATCGTCGGTGCTTTGAAGATAGATTTCTGAATTCGAACTCGCTTGCCTGGAATCTCGTCAATTTTCTCACACGTCTATCTGAGAGCAAGCGAAGGAGATTGCACTGTATATTTATATCTGCTGTTGTTATCGATAAAATGTCTTAAGTATATCTAACCTTTTTTTTTTGTCCTGGCATACTATCCGGCAAATAGTAAATCGCTCAGAACCGGGCTGGGTTCCATGAAGCCATGAGCTACTATTTACACAAATATGTGCTTGCAACTTAAAGCTGCCCTCGTTTAGTAGTTCCTAGTAACTATTCATAAGTATTCTAGTAATTTGAAAAACCGATATATGGGACTGGATATCGTTTTTGTAGAAAATATGCACTCTCTTACTGAAATATTGCCGCAGGACATAGATCTGCGGTAGGTTACTTGCAGTTGCCGAAGTGTGCTGGGCTGACCGAAAGTGCTAGACCAACAGGTATGCATCAACATTGACTAGCGTCGTTTTATGGTTGATTTGGGTGAATTGAGAACATTTAACTAGAGACGAGACCATAGTTGCTCGTCGCTCAACATAACAGACAAAGCAAGACGGGATGGGAAAAACGCGCCGATAAATCGGAGCAAGGTTTTCGGGCCCATGCGCTCTAGTGGCGGAATTTACTTTAATTTATCCTTTACTTCTGAACAAGGGATTGGCGCAATATCAGACATTTAAAAAAAAAATTTCGTGGAGGTTTCTAGAAAATTGATAACCAGAGCGCTTCGGGTCTATGATGGTACGTTGGGTAGCCCGGAATAAAAGAACAGCGTTTCCCGCACTCTGGCACTTCCAATCTGCGTCATGGGTATCGCTCTTGCTATGTGATTCAGGATGGCACGGTGCAGTTCAAGCAATGTCTCCAGTTTCGCCCATCGGTCTGGCATGTTGCAAGTGCACCTTAGTACCCTTGCATGCTTTTAAAAAGGGCTCAGCCCTTACAAACTGTGTTCCTTGCGGGCATCGCTTGGCTCAATCCGTTGACGCTCCTCGCACAAAGTTTAATTGAGGAGTGCATCTCAGCAGCAATCTACGGCAGAGTTAAGAAAAACGTTTCCATAGCGATGAATCAGATGTTTAACACATGCCTACGAGATGCTGATTATTTGCAGGTCAATCGCTAATTGTTTACTTCGCCCAGAGTTAGCGCCCAGCCTGCCGCGCCTTTGCTATAGCTACGCAATCTTCTAGATAATGAAGCTTTCCAGTCATAAGATATGTTTCTGCCTTTGATCCGATAAGCCTTTCTAGCCGTGTTAGCGCGCCACGGCAGTAGCAGATCGATTTTCGTAAATCGCGATACCTGTGATAGCTCCCCGATCCACAAGTGCCTCTGGCTTGCGTGCGAACAATGGAGCAACGGCGACGGAATCAATGCAGCCTGTGGATGCAAATCAGGTCATTGTCTGTTCAAGAAACGCAGATGGGGTATGAAATTCTAAGCTCGAGCGTTCAGCCTAGGCAATCCGGCTTTAATCACGTCTTTAGGAAGTATACGATCCGCATGACAGCTTTCTGCGAGCTTAGCTTCAAGTGGAGGGGCGCTAGCTAATGGCAGCGTTTAATAGCGACAATAAATAGGAGGCACCTAGAGCTGGTCAGCTACGTGAGTGTATGAATATTTGCTGACAGCTGTCCGGCAAATTGCCGAAGGTATGAGGAAATGACCTGTACAGATTATGTTCGTGCGTTGCTTATGGTATGGTGTGTGGCTGCGGTGCTGCTGTTTTGTCATGCTAAGTATTCTCTGCGAGTTTATGCGATCTTCTGTTACGTTGCGATCAGTCACACTTGAAGCTGTTTCAGAGCGCCTCTGGCAAGTTCTTCTTCGAAAACCCGGTAGTTTGTAAAGATGCAGGGTGTGTGGAATAGCAATGAATAGTGAAGACGTAACAAAGTAGTAAGATGATGAACATTTCCATATTGCTGATCGCCTGCCACATGGTTGTTTTGCCTGGTTTCCTTGTTGCCACATGTTCGTTTGCACCGCAGATCCCTTCGACATGGAAAATGTTTTTCTAGCGGAATCTGCAAAACTGCACAGACGACCTGAAAGCACGGGGGTGGGCCAGGTGCCCCATGTGACCCGGTGGAGCGTCTAGTCTTGAATTAGAATAATTAGCTGTTTATTACATTACCGACCCTACCCACTGTCGCGGGAGATCCTTCGAATGGAAAAAATTAGCGCACCACCATAGCTGGTTTCGTTCAGTCGATGACCGCGGGCAGGCTATGCTTGGAAATGATTTGCAGGGTTTAGCTTTTGACAATATCTTATAGCTCTATGTGCGCTTATAGCAGTACGTATCTAGTTAGACGGATCTGAAGCAAGCTTTGTCTGACATTGTTTGTTCTGATCCGCGCGTCATATGTCTGCGTTTTTGCAAGACCTATTGTGAGTGGTGTAAACAGGGCGCCCAACAAGGTAGAAGTTCTTTTACTCAGAAATCTCAAGTTTAGTCAACCTGGTGTAATGGCAGATTTGCGTTTCAGGATGGATTGTGTGATTATACAACTATAGCTCTTCTCAGAGGCACTATGTAACTTTAATTAGTAATATATGATAATTTTTAATTATAATTATATACATTACATACATATATATATGTATATATATATATTTATATATATATATATGTATATATATATGTATATATATAATTTTCCCCTGCAGCACATGCCGTCGCTGAGACCTCAACGTAGCACAGATGCATTAAGTTCTTACAGTTTGATAAGGCCAAAGAAAAGTGGAGTTTTACGAATTCAATTTTAATGTTACGCTTGATATTGGCAGACAGTCCGCTGATGCCGATTGCATCAAAATTGTTCTACATGATGCAAAGGCGTTTTTCAGTATCTTTGCTTACTTGTATTTTTCTTATGCGTTTCGTCAGCTTATAAGCGCGATTAGGCTGCAGCTATGACGACGGCAGCCCAAATGGACCGCACGGTCGCTAGTGGCGTGAGCGGCTTAAAGGCGCACATGAAGTCTATGATGGACAACATCAAGGCAGTGAATTCGAAGGCTGATGAGTATATCGCAGAAAACGAGCAGGCAAAGAAAGCTCATGCCCGTGCCTATCACAAACACATGACTCTTCGCGACAAAATTCAAGATACGGAGGAAAAAATCAGAAAAGCTGAGGAAAAAGTTAAGGAGACGCAGAAGCGACTGTTGGAAAAGGAGCAGCTGCTTATTGAAATGAAAAGTTTCAATCGGCAATTAAAAGACGTTACTCCGGAAGAGGGACTGGTTGATGAGTTAGAGGCTAGGCTAAGGAAATACAAAAGCATTTATGCCGAGAACTTCAAGGTAGGAACACGTGTGTTTCGCGTCGACGCTTTATTCTGTTGAAAGTAGAATCAGCGCTTGAGGACGAACATTGAGTTCAAGTTGGCGCACAACTACTCTATAACTTTGGTTTTATTAGGTTAACGCACAGCGGTTCTACGCACCGCTTCCCGGGCATTTTTGTATGCAGTTAGCTCTCTCAAGAATCTGTCTTTTGTCTGCTTTACATGACTAAGAAAATTCTAATGACTTTACATGGATCAAGTAGTAGTACGTTTTAGAGACAGCCAAAGTAACTCGTAATAAAGTAATAACAGAGGCGTGATATATTTGCTCCTGTTTAGCGCTACCAGAATGCTCGCCAGCTTCGAGTGACTCTCGAGCAAAATCTGGAGCAGCGAGAAAATCGCCGCCATGATTTGACTCGCAAGGTTGAGAGTTTGCAAACGGAAATCGAGTATAGCCAAACCGAAGAAAGACGTAAGACCGAAGGTAAATTTTTGATCTTAATTTATTATTGTTATTATTATTGTTATTTTTATTTTGCTTCTAGTTTGTTGATGGCGGCTTAGACAATTTTGTGTTTAATATACCTCGCTAATGTTCATATCGCGCCTAGCCTGTCGCTGAACTTGCCTAGCGGACGATAAGTGGTTTTATTAATCAGGGTTGATGAAGCAAAAACGCGGTTTAGTTTCCCGGAGCTCAATTGATTAATCGCTTACACTTGGAGTCGTGCGGCTGCGAGCTCGATCCTAGCTGTTATGCTTCGGGAAGTTAGCGTAGTCTTAAATCCATTGAGGTCGATACAGTAGGAAGCTTATAGCGTAAGTCATACTATTTATTAGGCCACGAGTAGCCTGGGACAAGGCTTTGTAGCCGAGTTGTCACCACAGGATAAGCCCTGAAAAGAAGCCTCTGCTGATGGCTCCTGTCTAGGTATCGCGAATTTTTCTTCGTTCCTTATCGTAAGTCTTACTTCAAACCTAGCATGCAAGGCGGCCATTGACGGAGCTTTCAGCTCCGAGAGGAACTGCCTGGATCTGGAGCGCGCCCTGGAGTACGTTATGGATCGAAAGGAAAAAGCCATGAAGCGGATTACGCAGATTGAAGCGGAGATCACCAAAACGGATAACTCCATAGACACGTTCAATTACGAGAGACGCCGAATCGAAGCGACACTCAAGGAGCTGCTGACTTCCGTTCGAAAGGAGCAGGAGAGGAAATGAACTGAGTAGAACTGGCGTGTAGATTGCTCGGTTTATATGTTAAAATATTCGTGTAAATACGATGTGTTAAGAACGACAGAAAATGTGCATGTCTTCTAATAGCTCATAGCAACACGAAGTAGTTTAACAACAACGTGAACTTCTACCACAGCAATGGCATGAACAAAATATTTATTTGTTCATAAATGCAATTGACAAGAATATCGTTGCAAATAATAGAACATATTACTGAAGACGAAGGCATCCTCTGTAGTCTTGGGGCTCATCAGATTGCCAATGACACCATTGTATAAGTTCGCGCCTGCGTTCAACATGTTCTAAGTTCTAACATCAACACATGAACGCGCACGCGCTAAAAGTACAGTAAATGATCATTTCATTAAACGAAGTATTTGATCATGCTCAGTAAAATTCATGAATCCGAATCAATGCGCTCTTTCAGCGTTGCGATAAATTTTTGAAATATACTGGTGTGAACAGGTCAAAGAATAGATAACAGAGGGAAAATATGGGTCGCAACACTATCTTTAGCCATTTTTATTTCTTTCAGTTAGGGGTCGTACAACCGTAACGTTCAATATTAGAAGGAGGTATGCGTTTTACGAAAATGTGAGACGAGTGGCAAAGGAAGGGCTGACAAGCAACCCACCTGACCCCTGCTCATCTCACCAAATAGTCACGCAGTCAGATCTAAACCAAAAACAGTGACTCGGAGAGTAATTGAGGACCACAACTTTAAGGACCGCAATTTTAAACTTTTAATGTGGCCTCTCAAATTGGCTTTGTAAACTTCAATCATGACTATAGGATTTGACTAAGGTGTTGTGCTGTCTAGCCCACCTGCGGGGAAGTCGGCTAAAGATACGTGTGCTTGCACACACACACCATGGCTTTGCTTAACAGAAAACACAGCTTCAAGGTCAATCACTTGCTTAGATGCATCGGGAATTGATTTGCATTTTCCACTGGCATTTGTCCTTGCCACGCAACCTTAGACGTATTAGACGCCCAAAAAATAAGATCATGCAGTGCTAGGACTTACTTAGAATTCACCGAAGGTAGCGAGTCCTCTTTGAATACTTGCTTAAAGCAATAAACGCATCTTCATATTTTTTACTTGCACGTCTCCGCTTCTGTCGTATTTGTGCTCGTATCCTCGTGCCTTCTAATTTTGTTGTGGTTACTTCTAATTCATCTTCTTTATTCACAAATATTAATGAGTAAAGCCTTTTTCCGTACATAAATTGCCACAGACTTCAACTTGCCTAACTGGACTAGAAGTATCTTTGCTTGACAGGAACTACACAATATAGTCTAGTCTTGACCCAACTAGACTATACATATTTTGCATTTGCCCAACCATTGTTCATTCATAAAAATAGAAAGGGGCGGCCCAATTTCGATGATTGTGTACGCAAACGGTAGCATTCATGATTTCCTTCATTAGTCATCACAGAGCAAGTGTGCTTTTATCTGGATATCAGTTCGAGTAGCAAATGGAGGAGTCGTCGGCAAGTATACGTCTTTGGATTTGGCATTATCTCCGAGATCGATGATATGAACATGAAATAGAAGAGGACCTAGGAGTAGTAGCAGTAGTGCTACTCGCTGTCTTGTTCGGGACGTAGTCCGAGAGAAGCTGATAGCCGCTACCATTGCATTGACGTTCATGCAGGAAGGCTTGGTGCACAACTTTGCCAAAGGCCTTTCAGAGGTCAGGATAACGGCCTTTGTTTTATCAAAATTTTTGAAATGTTTAAATCAGTAATCGGTTGATGTGGTCAGCTGATCAACAAAAGTAAGGTCAATAGAGATCACGATTTCGTTCCTCGGGAAAAGATTAGAATAGTCGATGAGTTCCTCACGCCCATTTGAGATCATTATGTCCGACCAAACGTCTTATTCCTGACCGGTATTCAACATGATATTCTCAGGATAATGGGGTTACTGCGTCCCGTCAAGTAAAGCTTGGATTGAACATTTGCGTCTCGAAATTGCCCACCTCCGATATTTCGACTTCACTCCTTTTTATTTTGCAGCTGGAACAGCACTCTCTCGCAGAAGACAGATACTATTTTTCCGGCGCAAATATATACTTCCTTCTCTCTTAGAAGTCTTGTCTTGGCACTCTTCTTATTCGATCGGAGGCTTGTTTCTGCCAGCCCTTTATGTCCTGATCTTATCACACCTCGCACTTCATTATAGCGAGCTGTACGGCATGGGCAACCTACACTATTTAGGTCCATAGTCAAAAATAGTTAGACCCTTGGGCAACAGACTCTGAATATCCTTGAACCCCCCTCCCCGCAGAGTTGATTATTCTGTTGCATCATGATTTATGCTATGGACCGTTCTAGGACAAAAATTACATAACTTTAATATAACTATATAAACGAATAACTTTAGCAACTTAAACCCAAGAGCCATTGCAGTGTTAATGGCATCTGCCACCCTCCATTTTTTGAGCCGACTGAAATTCTGGAGGGTTTTCACGGATTGCTTGATATGGCCGTTCAACCAGCATGGACTGAAGACAGACCTTTCCAAATTTGAAGTCCTTGACCAACGACACTAGGGGTAACTGCAGCTTGGTCGCCTTGCCGTACAATGCTACAGATGAAAGTCCTTCGACAAGATAAGCCTAGCCTTAAACGACATTCCCGTCCAGGCAATCAAGTTTGGCAGTGTATCAAGTACATTCTTCTATACCTTGGATAACCGTGACATCCTCCATAAAAGCTCGAATCTTGACTTCGCAACGAATAATATTTTGCTCAGGGGCTAGTCTCGTAGCACCACCTCCACTGACTATCACGAACAGAATGGGTGAGATGACGCACCCCATTGCTATACTCTTTTGCAGCTTGAGAAACTCAGTAGTGTAGTTGAACGTAGTAAATTGAAAGGATGGCAGGTCAAAATAAGCCATCAGTCAAGAGCTGAGCTCTGAAGTCGAGTGCAAATTTTATTATTATGTGCCGCATGAAGCCGCATGCATTCGCAAAGCTAAGCAAAACTACATGCAACTTATCACCATTCTTCTTTGCTTCCTTAATACCAGATCATTGAAACTTGCTCCATTAACCCCGGGAACCCAGGGATGTCCCGCTTTCTGGATGCTGGCATAGATATAGCCATTTGTTATGAGGTAACTGCAACAACCGCTAGGAAAATCTTACCTTCAACATTCATCAATGAAATCGAACGAAACTGTTTCAATCCAACGGAGTTCTCTTCCTTGGGGATATAAATTCCATCCTATTTGCACCAACACTCGGGAACGTCCCACAAGTCCCAGATCTTTACGAAAATTCTCTATAAACTACTCACCAACTTCGGACAGTTTTTATACAAGGCATACGTTACGCCGTTCGGACCGCCTGCTGTTCCAGCCTTCCGGATAACATCCAACGCTTCCTTCAGCTTCACAGGTGACAGGTCGAGACTACTCCGTCAAAAAAATCTCTTTGCTCATCCTCAAGTGTCCCTCAAGCTCCTCTTTCCGAACATCAGGCACGCTACCTACCTTCTTTTTTAACAGCTTCTTCGCAAACTGGAACGGGTCTTCCATAAACTTCTTACGGGCTCTTTCACTTTGCTCCCTTGACTTGGCATGACTTAGTTCACATATTCTTCCTCTAACCTCCTTCAGTAAATTGCAAAGGCTACTCGCTTCATTTCACTTTGCCGATCATGGCTCTAAGCCTTCTACCTACTGCCGTAACTCTTGAATTTTTCTCCTTCTTCGACTAGCGACTGGAGGTTTCTCTCTCCAATCTTTCGGCTGCTTGACACCGAGCTTCAGCATCCCATACTCATAAGCAATCTCGCCAAGCAAATGAACTTTCCACAAAGCAGAGCCTCTAATTGGAGTAGCGGCTGCATACAAATCATCCTCGAGACCTCTCTAAGCCTGCCTATCGCATGATCTTTGCCATATAACCATACTGCGCCTAAAGGTCTATGTGGGACACTGTGGTTTACATCCGGCCCCTGGCAGCGACTAATCGACTGACGTCTAGCGCAGTTCACTTTTGTTTGATGCATTTTTTCATTTCAACATTTTCTTTCTTCTACACCAATCGCACCATCTCTAATACTATATAATTACTTGCAAGCCACACTACCTTACATCTGACACGACCAAGGCGGCTATCAATTAGACACTTAAATGCTCAGGTCATACCGCCTCCTCAAGATTTACATCATGGCTGCTATAGACTTAAGTGCATCTTCGGGGTGCATGGAGTTAAGCCATTTCGCATCTCTTCTCTTCCCTTCAGAATAGTAACCTCTGAAAATCTGTCCCTAGACGTTGGAAGTCTCTTCGCCTTGCTTTGTCGGAAAATGTTACAAGCAAAGCTGGGACGCCTCTCACTTGCGAGGTCGTTTCGTCATTCGCGTTCGCGATAAGACATGCGACGAATGTACCGCATGCAATCTAGAGATGGTTTCCTGGTCTACAGGGGATTTAGCGCAGCCGCATTTCAGCGCGCCTTATTTCAGCTATCGCGCTCCAGCGCAACCATAATTGAGCGCACCTCGACTCAGCTCACGGTGTTATAGCGCGAGAATGGGTTGCCCGTTCTTCCTGTTTTTCAAATTCCTGAACAAGACATGCTTCTCGAAAGCAGTGAATAGTTTCACACCCATTTCATAATTAAAACATGTGATCTGAACGTTTTTTAAATATCTGCTTTCAGGTTCCGAATAACCAATGCAACGGGGTTGGAATGCTGATGCAGATTTAATTAGGTAATCTGGGGAAGATAACCTTACGAAAAGATAATTCGACAACAATCGTATTCCTTCCTTTGCATGTAATCAACCTATTGCTAGCTAGATCATTAAAATTTGCGTTGTTCTGACAGAAATGCGATCAACATTTTATGTGCCTGTGTAAGAAAGACAAATATATTAATGTTATAATATTGTCTTATCTTTCTGAAATATATTCTGACTCAGGGAGTCAAAATACTTAAAAGTCATTCAATGGATAAAACATAAACTTAATGACCAACTTAACAATCTAGCTCTTGCTCTTTCTATCTAGATCTATCCTTTCTTTCTCACTCTCCTTCTTACTTACTTCTTTCTCTCCTCGGTATTTGTGCGCTCTTGCGGACATCAATTATTCCCTCTTGTTTTTCGTATTCCCTCATGAATTTCTTGACTAACTCGTTTTAAAAATATGTGCTTGTGTGATATGAGCCTCAATGTGCGGTATTTGGTGCTCTAGGCCACACCAAACTTTACAGTATTGTTGAATTACAGTTAACTTTGTGACGTCCTTTCTGGAATTGTTTATCAGTTGCTGAGTGAGCATTTGTAGCGTCAATTATTGACCGATTGGTGTATTGCTGCCCTTTTCCCTGAAAGCCTGTGATATAATTTGTTTGCATTAATTGAAAGTGATCAATGCTGCTCGAAACATATCCTACAAACTTTACAGTGACCCCGGGGGTAGATATTTAGTTTTACCGAAAGCCCAGAAATATCTGCTGCAGAAATCGCTGGATGTGTGATTGCTAATACTTATTTTCAAACAATTGTGAATGAAGAAATACTGGCAACCGGTTGCTGCTACGCCAGTTTCTCCTATCTGGATTGAAGTAAATGAATGTTTACACTGAATGTTGCGCTGAAAGGCTATGCGCTATATAGCGGCGCTAAAATGTGGTAGCGCTGAATCGTTGTTACGCGGGCTTTCTTTCCAGTGCCATATGTTTAAAGTTGTATGTAAGTGTAGAGCTTTTTTTTTTAAGTGTTTATTATTATTTTGAACAGAGATCCTTTTTTATTTATTCTGAATTGCTCGTCATTCATAACATTAGAAGTTTCTAAAAACTCCTATAGTCGCGTATACATTGCTATTTCAAATACTTCACCTTGGTTTTGTACCAATGAGATAAGTCGATTAGTACAGCCTTTTTTATGGGATCGGATTTGCAGACAGGTACAGGCTTTGAAGGCTGTGATGTAAAATATTTATTCCTTGACAAACTGATCAATACAATGGAGATTACTGTCAGTGATGATGATCCAGTTTTGGCTTAATTAGTTTGATATGTTATCGAGTCTACATGGCTGAGAAGCGCTTGGGGAATTTATGATTTCCCCAGTTGGGATCTCAATCAAGTCAGTCGGTTTTATAAAAAAATATATATACAATTCCGACGAGAAAGCAAGTGCTATTTAAATTGCGTTAGTTTATTTGGCATTTTAGAGTTTTCTTGACGGAGAAAAAATGATGAATAAATACATAAGCAATATTTTTAGGTTGTTGTGATCGCGCAGTTGTTCTGGTTGAACAACTTTGATGGGGTAAATTCTTTTTCTTGTTATTGATAAATTCACTGAATTTAACAATTTCATTGATCCATGTGGGGTTAATGTTATCCTAGCGTAAATAAATACTACTTATAGCGTAGAATTCTACTCCTTGCCATGCTCACAACAGAATCTTGCTGTACTCTTACTGTAGTCTTTTGCTTAATTTTCTAAAAGGTGTCATTATGTTAGTAATTTTATCTACAAGAAACGCGTTTTAAAATATCATGGTTTTTGTTGCCTTTAAAGAGGATCTTCCAGCCAACAAGCGACAGTTCTCGTACGACTCGTTTTGTAGAAGCGGCATTTTTTGCGATTCCGAGTGTAAATGAGGTAGAGACCGACCGAAATTCGGTTTCGGTTTCGGTTTCGGCGCCGAAAGTCGCAAAATACCTAGTTTCGGTAAAATT
>QQSS02193623.1:0-12855 GCA_003687565.2 Craspedacusta sowerbii
TATATATATATAAAATACGTGTGTGTGGATTCGTGTGTTTGTAAGTATGTGTGTGCTTGCATTCGCATGTGTGCGCGTGTGTGAAAATGCAAACGTCGACTTCAGAGGTCAAGTCACGCTGTGCGCGGCAAACATACCAGTTGTCGGTATTTGCGACGACGCATACAGCATCCGAAATCTGCTCGTCCAAGACAGAGTACTAAAAACATAAAAAGCAACGGTACAAATAGCAGAAGGGGCGAAATCTGACAAGTCCTTCTTCAGCTTCTTACAAGCACCACAATCGCTTTCAGGAGAAAACGCACAGTCGTTCGGCATTTAATGCAAAAGGCAGGATATCAGTGCCCATTGTTGCAGATTAAAAGACAGCGAAGATGCTGAAGATGCTCCACAATTACGTTTTTGTAAGATCATTCATTAAGAGACCCGGTTACCTTAACTGCGGCTTGCAAGTCCATCGCTAACTTCGTCTTGTCAATCTGCTTTGCACCGTGCAGAACAAAGTCGGGCATATATTGCTCGCAATATCCCGCAAACAACGACCTGCCAAACGTGCGCACTTCCTCGGGGAGACTCTCCAAGGCTTGGTTTAGGGAAGGGCGACGAGACTCGTCGGTGGGAGACCTCCGCAACGGGACGTAAATCAAATTCATACTAGATAGATCGTCACATAAAGAGTCACGCGAATGCTGCGTATCGACCATGGAGGGCGGCACACTTTGCAACGTGAGCGTCGACGCACTTGTAGAAATCCTTAACTGCACATCATCAGCGGCTGTCTCAACGCCGTTCTCCAGGCTGCTGTAGTCCGAATCAAGATCGATACACTTAGAGTCATGCATCACAGGGTCTTCAGGAAGGTCCAAGTAATCACCCACATCCCCATCAAAGTCACAGGGAATGCCTGAGCCGTTGCTACAGCTCGCCACACTCATTTCTGTTCCACTATCATTGCTGTTTTTGCTACTCCGAGCAAACGTTCCTCGTCCTTTCGGGCTGGCACAATCAACGGGGTCAGAAGCTTTGCGCGGACGACCAGAAAGAGCAGTTGTTGCACTACATACCGGAGTTCGTGACGTAAGCTCTGCAACAGAACTGTCCCGTCGATTACAACAATAGCAGATGAATGACGGGGCTGATAAAGCAGGACAGGCAGGATCCAAAGCAAGACTTTCATTCTCGTCAGCAGAATATTCAGCAGGCGGACTAACGGAAATCTCACAACGTTCATGAAAACAAGACCTGCAAGGAGTGAAGCCCTTACCGTCCTCATGCAACGTCCTATACTCAAAGCAGCGCAACGTACATTCGTTACTACACGGTTTAGCATGATTTTCACAGACACATTCCGAAACCGCATCTGAAGAATCCGCAATTAAAGAAGCACTTAAAGTAAGCTGATCTGAGTTCTTTAACATTTTGGAATCAAAGTTTCTAGAGACCGCTTTTTTAAAGTCCGACGAATTGGTTACAACGGCACTTGACCTAATGATAGCCGGCGCATGGATCTCCTTCAAGCTACCCTTGGCCTCGTAACTAGATGTGCATGACTGCCCTGCGCACGTATTCGGGACTGGCTCAGAAGTTAATGCAGGACAAGGGCACATCACTGTCATGTAATCGGGATCCGAGCAAACTTTTTCCATCCACGACCTGCTGTGCATAGGCTTAGGCTCTGAAACCGTGGCCTGCTCTATCCAGCTTTTCACAGTGTTCGGAGTACCTGGAGACATGGGCGAATGGCTTGCGGTGCTTTCCCCCCAACTGCCGCCGCTAAACCGATGGTTTGGAGCATCGAAATCAGCGTTGCTTTCCTTCACATCGCTGCAGCGAATAAAATACGACAGAAAATGAAGAAGTTCGCAAACCAGCGAAGAATTTTCCCCCACTATGACAGTTCTGGCAATCTTTAGCGGAGAACCAATCGAGCCATAAAGATCACTAAAAACAAGACAAAAAATAGGTGCATATAACAAGATCCAAATTCTAATGTACCACAACCAACTCGTACAAATCCGCCCGTCGGATACAAATGAATTCGACAAGAGAGAAAAGCGCTTATCGAGCAAACACAATACCCGATGACACAAAATCAAACTTACCTTAACTGCGCCCATAGTGGATTATAAGGATGACAATTTGCCAAGACATCAAGCTAAAAAAAAAAAACAAATGAATAAAACAAAGAGACATGTATTCGCCACCGGCAGCTTCAAACTTCCAGACAAATGATTCCTCTGATTCCACGAAAAAAACAAACACTAAGAACAATTCATGGGACTCGGAGCATATTCAAATAAAGATGGAATCACACTGCCCCATTTTCCGCGAATCCGGGATATAAGTCCTAAGTGCGCGCATTACGTATCGTTACGCGCAAGCACCACTTAAGGTAAGATGCCAAAAGCAAGCTCGTCATTTTGCTTTCTGACTGTTCCTATCAAACGAAGATCATTCACATCATATAAGTCCAACAACGAAAGATCGAGACACAGAAATAAACGCACTGTTTTTGAGGAGTGCTTATCCAGGTAGCGCTGTATCGGCTGCTTTCCAGCAGGCATGACTGTAGCCACCCATGACACATGGTGAGTAAGGACAGCAGTGAGAAGCGTAGACAGGAAGCTGGAGATAAAACGACCACACAGGTTCACAAAAACAATAAACCAGGAACATATTTCTTGCAAGCAACACTCGTATAGCGATTGAATAGAAGACGCGCAAGCAAAACTGACAGAGCATTTTAAATTAAACATGAAACCACTCAACATTTCCAATGTCGACAGATTTCTCTGGTATGGACGCTGTTACAAACCTCTTACCCAACAGCAATTAGCTGCTTCAACCCCGACATTTTTCCAGCTGGCAATCTAATTATGCAAGCTAATGCTATGAAATTGCCCCCGACCACGAGTCATCCCAAATCAACGAAGGTAAAACTCCCAATAGCAACCAGACCAACATGAATGCCGCACTTCGTCAAACATGAACCTTGCATTTCCTAATCGCCACCCTACAAATTTCATGCCGATTTATCTACTTAATACAATACGACCCAGTCCAATCACTCGGATTCTCTGAAGGACATTCTCAACGAGACGCATCAATTGCTAGAATTTTTGGTAGCTTCTGCTATTCGCTAAATGCAGAACTGGCTTAGAAGATCAAAAGATTATCAATAAAAGCACTCTCGTCTTTAGCCCACTCACTAGTTAGTCTCCTTCGTCTCGCAAACTTCGACCAGAGAGAGAAACGATGAAAAAAACTTGCCGATCAGCTCGTGATACTGAACTTCGGTGGCTACCATTAGGTTCAGCCACACTGGCTCCTAGCAAAATAAGAACCCAACAAAAATGAATAACCCGAAGTCTATTGCCACGCAGCACAAGCGTGTCAAGGCTATCGAATCAGCATGTTGTTAGCAAGTTTTTTTTTTTTTCCAGTGGTGTGCCGTAAACTGATTTCTCAGACCAGATCGCCTCTAAAAACAAGCATTCGTAAATAAAGCCATAAAGTAAAGATAATGATCGTTCTCTAATAAAGCTCGCAAGAAAAGCCTGTCTTACCGATATGCGTGGAGAACAATACAGACTTATGACGTCCTTTTGGAAACATTGAAAAGCCTAAAAAGACAAAGCAGAACACAATACGCCAACATATTGAGACACACGTTCGGACGCGCGATACGAGCTGAATTGCATATAAACAAGCGAGTGTACACAAACCATCGAGCGCACTTACATTGACTGCTGCACCTATGAAATCCTTCCTCAGATAAATTGCCCTCTCAACCTTCACTCGCATAGTCTGCAGATGCGCATCGAGGAGGGTATAATGGGCGAAGAAGAAGTTCTCAAACATTCTAAACGATTAAGAAGCGAATTGGACTGCAACAATACTTATAAATCATGACTCATATATTACATATTTATATAGCAATACAAAAATTAGCATGGCAAATCAAATGTTATTAACAAATGCTTAATAAGCAACAATCCGCAGAAACAGCCCAGCAGGAATTGATCAGCACACTTGACAGTTATACTTTATGTACAAGGCCTCCAAAAAGAGAGATGGAGTTTTATTAACTTCAAATAGATACACAATGGCAAAGAGCGCATACCCAATACTTTCTTCACTGCCATCCCACAGTTCGAAAATTACTCCGATGCCGATCTTAGGTTGCAGGTTATAAGCTGCACTCAACTAAAGAATTAGAAGCAAACAATAGATCGTGGCCAGCTTACATCGCATACCAACCAGCTCAAAATCGTAGCATAACATGCTTGGTTCGCTAGGACCGATTTAGAATATTCAGTGGCACCCTTGGCGCCCTTTTATTTCCGTAAGTCGTTTCTGAAAGCCTAAGAAAATATTATGCAGAACTGATGCGATGTAAATGATGTCTAGTGATTCCCTTCGTCGCAAAGCATTTAAAGGTATGACATAGATATATTGAATTTTATTTAAAAATTATATTCTGTAATAAAACATTATATTATACTATTACATTATACTAGTATAGTTAACAACGCATTTAACATCCTATTGCGCTACAGTGCATCCCTTGTAGCGGGAGTTAAAGGATGCTCGAAAAAAGCTCGGGCTCACTTAACCATTCCGAACTTCAAAAGCAGGCATAATATTTGGAACGCTGCGCGTTCGGTTGGCACAGCAAACTTAATTTACCTTCTCCGGTTTCGTGTCCCGGAGCTAGTATGTCAGTCAGTCAGGGAATTGAGTTTTTATACAAAATTCTTTTGCAGCCCTAAAACTCTGCCAAAGTTTTCACATACATTGAATCGCCCGCATCCGCAATGACGTGCCTACACTGAAACCTGCTGCATACTACGGAGGAGTTCCGAAATGACCATACCTCTTCCGAAGCTTCCGTACTGCCCCTCCACCGGTGGAAGCCATCCAAACTTGTAACTTGACTTCTATGCCATCGACGCTTCAGGCTACCACTTGGCGACTGGTTACTGACCGGACTTGTGAGACTTCCAGACAGTTGGATGCCTACAAAAGGCAGCATCAGATTTTGATAGGAGCAGAGATTTGCCGTAGACTTAATGGGAGTAAAAGAAAACGAAGCACATTCAAGCCTACACTCAAACACAAGCGCGCGCAAACAATGCCCTGTAATAGATCTTACTGTCTAGTGACGTCATGCTGTTGCATGTCTTCGGCAGCAAGTAATCATGACTGCTCATTGATGGAGGGACGCGAATAGGAGATGAGTACGATCCTAAATAACAAATCATTAAATATTTTTCATAATAGTCACTCGACCACAAAGTTTTCGCTTGCACGCTGTCATGTGTTGATTGTATACTCCTCACGTTCAACAAACTCCCGAGGGAGTACAAGTTCCTGGGTGAAAAGCAAAATTGGTCATTTTTGCAAATACGAAATGCATTCGACTTGCTAATAATAAAACCTAACTAAACCTCTTCAGGTCAATCGCAATTAAGTACAAAGGAATATATGAACTTCTATCATGAATAGACAGTATGGCAACAAGAAAAAGCATGTGCCATTAGCAACTGGCTAGCAAATAAATACAACAATTAAAAAAATATGTTAACCTGAAATCACAAAGTTGTCATGTTTCCACAACTGTATATTCGTCATAATATATTAAGCCCAGTCAAGAATGGACAACAGAGATCAATACCTTAAACATATTATTACGTCATCGTCGCATCTTAATAAATATGGTAATTTATGATAACATACGATGACTAGCTGAGATGAATACTACAGCATACGCGCTCTGTGTCCGATATATAATTATGCAATAATTATGCAATACCTGACCCGGCACATTGTTTTTGACGGAATTCATAGCGCCGCTTTCACTTGTTACACTACGAACCCCACGGCCACATTCGGTCAGAGTCAGCAAGAGTTCAGAGAGAAAGCATGATTAGCACTCCTTCAATTCTCTCAAAATAGATAACTGTCTTAAAGGCTGCCACACCATCCCCTAAGCCTTGAGGACCGTTGGCCAACCAAATTAAAGAATAAATACCCTTGTGGAGTATTCAGACCAGCGCCAACTTAAAACCACAACTGCAAACTAACCATACTCAACTCCTAGTAAGGCTACCGTATGCACACTGAATTTGTAAGAGCACCGACTATGCGCAGGTTATAGGTCAACAGGAAAGCCGTGTAATTCCCGCTACACAGTAATCAATGCCCAGACATAGTGAAACCACACACACAAAAAACTCTAGTTTCTTAAATGATACTTTTGCTCAACGGGTAATTCTAAAAAACTGAAGATACTTCAACGCTTAGCCCAGCCATAACAAAACGTGCCATACAAAGCAGCTTGGTGTGCTGGTTTCTGTACGACGGATCACCCAGCGCATGCTTACTACAGAGTGAAGCTCAGTTGGTACTGCGTTATAGACGCTACATATAACAATCGGCACTGCTGCCTAGCAAAAAAAAAATTGGATTTTTAGTTTTCCACTCATTTCAAGCACCTTTGCTACACCGCAATACATGAAGGGAAGGGGTAAACATAAGGGGAAGTGGGTGAAAACAACCTGTCGAGAGCCACTACCATGCTTCATACCGTTGAGAGCACTAGACAGCGCTTGAAAATATGTATCAACCCGCAGTAATATGTATCCTAAGAGTTTCTGAAACCTAGTTTTTGAAGAATAGGCAGTACCTTTGGTCCAAGAGAATTAGTTGCATGATTCCTGATCAAGGGCTAGAAGCTTGCATTTCCATTCAAGACCCAGGAAACAGCGTTAAATGCAAGAATCCAAAACAAAGAAACACTAGTTATAATCTTTCATGTCTTCTCATGATTAGCCATCCACAGCAGAGTTCTAAGGATGGGACAGTTTTTGTACTCCTAAATTGAAATCACTTACGATGTATGCCATCAGGACTGGATCCTTGCGAGTTTACAGACATGGAGTCAAATGACATGTTTTTTCCAGACATGGACTCTGAACATGACAGCCCAAACCCTTCACCATCACTAGAAGCAAGCAAACATTCTGATTTCTATTACAGATAACATATGCAAGCCTTATCTGACAAAAAAACAAACAGGGAAGAGAAGGCTCTATAAAAGATTCTGATACAATTAAATACAGAAAGATGACACACTTAAATGCAGAAAGATGACACACTTACATGCAGAAAGAAAATTTCAGTCTCATCATATAAGAAGTAAGTGAACATAAAAATTGTCTTGAAATTAAAAGAACCTCACCAAAAGTTCACACCAACACTTCTTGATCTCAATGCAAACAGTTTAGTAAAGAGCAACTGAGGAGGAGATCTAAATAAACATGTTGAGAATTTAAAACAATAATAAAAACAAAACTACAAGCACTCAAATCATGAAACTAGAAAACAGACACAAGAAAACAAGCTTAACAGTACCTTAGCAAATGAACCTTTGTAACACATCCTTTGTAGGCCATGGAAACTGACCCAAAGATCATTTCACCAAGCATGTTAACATCAGAACTTGGTTTCATTTGCTAAAAAGATACATCAGCAGGTCATAAACTATTAAGCATAAACCATTAAGGAAATAGATCCTTGTCACAGCTGAATAAATATGTTTGAGAAGGCAATAAGATGAAACTAGCAAGCTATCACATTATAGAAACCCGCCTTTTCTGTAAGTAAACCACTACAAATTTTCCTGTAGCACCTGGAAATGGCGAAATTCTGCATGAATGAAAAATCTATTTACCACACACTCCTCTTTGCCATGTTCAGCTCCCTTAAGACTGACAGATCCAGAAAATTTTTCCTTTCCTTTCCTTTTGCTGCAATCAGAATTCTAGAGTGAAAAACAAACGTTACTGAGAATAATAATTAGTTGATATCTACCGCTGCTGCACTGTGCTACCAGCAAGGAGTAGAACGCGATAAATAAGGGAACCCACTTAACAAATACTTTGAAATATTTAAATCAGGAAAGCCAATCAGCCTAATGAATTTTGGGATATTAAGAATTGCTAATGAGATAGCCCAGGAAAATAATACATGTACCAGCTGCAGAAAGCCAGAGGCTCGCTATAGATAGAGCATGGCAACAGTAAGTTGCGCAATAACCAGTTCAATGCAGAAGGCTCTAGGAGAGTATATAGCCATTGCGATAAACCTCATCTTGAAAAGAAACCTGTAGGAGAAAGCCTACAGAAGACTTCCTGCAGATCCACACAATCCAGGTGGTAAATTAAAGAGGTTTTGTGTGTTCAAAATCAGATGTATCAGCTTCTAATTTAGTTTAAAGTTATTAATGCAAATCAAAATATAAATCACTTAAAAACTTGAAAGGATCTTAACTCACTGTTACATTAAAGGTCTAATGGTCCTGTTCTTACCTTCCCTGCAAAAGATACCAGAGCATCTGAGTCAAATAATAGAGACTTAGTGCCTCTTCTTTCGTGGTCTTTAAAAATTAGAACACGAATGTGCTTACTCTCAAGCTTGGGCAACCTAAAAACAACACTGTATCAAGTAAACTTGTAACGTGAAGTGTAACAAGTCAAGAAATAGGTAACACGACATTACATTAACCAGTTATGTGTACTGAGAACTCTGCGTCAACCACTGTATCTTACTTAAACAACAGAGCCTTCCTAACTGTGTTGTGCCTAGCACTGACATCACCCAATATTTAAAGCCAGTATGGCAGCAGAGAGTAGATGAGTAAGTTATTAACGTTCTGCATTGGCTGGGATTTTTTTTCAGACTAAAAACGTTTGAATAATGGGGCTTTAGGACACATGTAGGACCAAGAATTTAAGCTTATCAAAATGTCAGTTTCACACTAAAAGCATGTTAATAAGTAATGCAGATAGCAACTGTTTACCCAACTGTGCACAGAAAAATATAACTTATGTTCTGCATTCGCTGGGTACAATTTTTGTTGGACCAAAACTGTTTTAAGAATGGGACTTTATAGATTACAGTTCAGGAGATTATAGGTTACAGGATTAAGACTTCGGTTTATCAAAAATTTCGTTTGACACTGAAACCATATTTAACAACAATGTAGATAGTAATTCTTAACACAAGTGTGCACAGGGCTGAAAGCATCAATTGATAGCACAAGATAGACATACTGGAACAAACAAATAAGGTAAATGTTATATGATAAATCACGCTTGCAGCTCGAGTTGCAAAAACGATGCACTACTTTTTCTTGAGCCATGTCAAGTCGAAAGGATAAAAGATCTGGACTGAATAAGCCTAGATACCATATGGATGCATCTCAGAGGCTTAGTTGCTAGATTTAATAGCACTTTATCCCTCAAGTTAGTTTGCTGTAGTTATTTACACCAATTTGCGAGTGTGTCACAAAAGCCAAACCCATCCACGCAGCAGAAGCTCAGAAAATTGCAATAGTCTACATTACACGCAACAGAAAATGTTCAGACAAGCTAGTATTACCTCGGCACTGACTGAAAATCCTCCGGTGAATGCCTGCAAACATATTGTAGACGCATTAAATACAGAATAAAAACGCACTTAAAATTATCAACTTAACTAACCACTTCCAAAATGAACTCATCTTACCACTGTGAACGAACGGGAACCAAACTAGACAAATGAAATCAATGCGAGAAATATATATATCTTTATCTACCATTTCGGCGATTCTTTTTTAGGCAGTTCCTTCTTGCTAAACAAGCGCGAAAACATCTCATCAGCGAAACTTTACAACTCTAAAGTAAAACATGGGTGATGTCACTTCCTCTCGCAACTATCAAATTCGGAGCTTAGGCGTAAGGTCCAACTCTGTTACTTAACTAGTATCATGATCGCCGTCACACCAGCCAAACAATTATTCAACCCAAGTTGCGCGTCAGCAATTCTTAAACCTCAAATTTGAAGATTAGAGTGTCTGGCAAGAAAAACTTACACTAGACAAGAAAAACGCAATTCTATGCTGTGCTGCTCACTTAATAGCTTTAAAACAGAAAAGCCGCAAATACACTTCACTTTCATCCTCAAATTCACCAAACGTATCCCAGTTGAGTTAGTATGGGTGTGATGGCCTGCATGGCCCATACTAGCCGAGGACTACGCGACTAGCCGTAGAGTCATGTGACATCTTTCAAAAATAAAAATGAATGAGTCACAATTGGTCAGCGGCTCAAACGCGACAATATCTCTGATTGGTTGAAAGCGTTGTGCTCTGCTTTCGATTCGCTGCAGGTAGACGTGAGGTTCGCAGAGATCGCGCGGGAAATTTGCAAACATGCCCATCAGAGCGACGTTACCGAGGTCGCACGGAAGTCACATGCACGCGAGGAGCTGGTCCCGTGATCCGCGGATGTTATGCGTTCGGTCGCAGGATAACCTTACTGGAGAAGAACGAACGAAGCATCAAATTACTTTTTACTTTTGCGCTGTCGGAAGGAATCTCTTGAATCTGTGGAACGCAGGTGCACAACAGATAGGACTCGTGCGCACTTGCAATTCGCTCAATCCCAAGAGCAAACAGCGCTGGCCATATTAACAACGACTTCAAAAACGAAACACGAAAGCCAGTATGCACTTTTTCTTGTGCTTATCCACGTGCCTGTTAGCTTATCTAATGCCCATGGTGACGGTGCCCCGTTGAGAGTTAGGGATGCATGGCCTTGACTTGGCTTGAGAAAAACCTTTATATTTAAAAGAAGCCAAAACGAAGTATTATCTAATTAATCCTTAATTTCCCATAGCATAACTAAATTCCAGTGCACAGCTCGGATAGGGAAATAGGTACAGGTAACAGATATTTAAGGTGAGTATTTGTTAGGCCTTTCCAATGGAATTAAATCAACATTAAATTTGCTTAAATAAAGAAGACTCATCAGCGGAAAAACTAAATTGATAAAAAAAAAAAGCAGTAACCCGATAAACGCAATGCGCGCGGGAGATATAAATAATTTTATTAGCAAATGATACGAAGTGACGATCAATTACATGGTTATGGTACTATGGTAGCAAGGAAAGGTAGAGGAAAAAGGTAAGGAAAGAAGAAAATGGAAAGGTGAAGAATAGATAGACTAGACAGAAAGTTAGAGTCAGGTGGTTAACTTGGTTGTTAAGGTTAGGACGCTCCTACTTGATAAACATAGTCTCCTTTAACTTCCTCTAGAAGTCGGTCGGTGCTTGATCTAAAATGGAAAAGCACATTTCCGAGCATACATTCTTGCAATCACTTCAGTGCAAATGCTTCCATATATTCGAGCTCCTGAGCAGCTGTATTGTAGAAAACCTGGCCAACCGTTCTCATGTTGGTGAAGTACGAGCTCACCTTTCGCATTTGGCTCACAACTATACATCTAACAACAAGCCGTCAGCTAACACTCTAAAGAAGCAAGCTATGTCGAAACGACTAAGAAGAAACACTGACGTTGTAATTACTCGTCCTGATGAAGGAAACGGTGTTGTTGTTTTGAATTGTGAGGACTACGTCATGAAAGTCAGCGAAATTCTGAGTGATTCTACAAAGTTTAAGATTCTTACAGTGGATCCTACCAGAAAACGGCTTTACAGCGATATTTGAGAACTTTAAAACATGCTAATTTTTTGAGTGATGAAATTTATCAGCGTGTTCATATATAACTATCACTTAGCAAAATTCTTATCTGATCTTCTTTCTCCTCATATTCGTGATACACACGCAACTAGCGATTCGTTTTTGCTTGTTAAAGAAATTAACCAGTTAAGTACTGAAGGTAAGCTCATGGTGTCGTTTGATGTTTGTAACTTGTTTTCTAATATTGCTTTACATGAAACTATTGATATGGCTATCATATAACTATTGATATCAAAATTAGTAAGCCGCAGCTTTAAAAATTGTGTTTGTTTGCTAAAGCTCAAACAAACTTTTGTTTTAATGGTTCTTTTTATGACCAAATTGATGGTGTTGCCATGGGCTCTCCACTTGGTCCTGTCCTTGCCAACCTTTTCACGGGTTTCCATAAGCGTGTGTGGTTAACTAACTGTGATGTTCCAATCCCTATATTTTATCGCCGGGGCTGGGAAACTGCCGTTTTTGGATGTCTTACTCGACCACTCAAATGGTAAGAACGTCTTTACATGTATTTTTCGTAAGAAGGCATTTGCTGGCCCTATGTTTAATTTTAATAGCTATTGTACAGTTTTTAAAAAGCTTGGTTTAATCAAGGCCTTTATTGACCGCATATATAAAGTTAACATTTCATGGCTTGGGTTTCACACTGATCTTAATAAGGTTACTGATATTCTAATCAGAAAACAGTTTCCTGAATTCTTGATTTTCAAAAGAAGATTTTTCCGCATAGCGAAGAAAAGAAAGCAAGTCATGGGTGTTCTACCAGATATTTTAAGGTTCCTTATTTAGGTTTCAAATCTGTCCTTACTAACAAAAAAATTAGTCGTATTGCAAGCATGTATTGTAAGGCTGTTATTACTAGAGATATTTTTAACCTCATTTAAGATTTGGTCTTACTCTAGTACTAAGGACCGCCCTCCTGAATGCTTTAGGTCCGGTGTTATTTATAAGTTTGTGAAAGCGTGGGAACCAACATGGCGGCCACAAGTTCGTCTAGAGCAGGGGTCTCCAAACTACGGCCCGCGGGCCAGATCCGGCCCGCGGACACATTTTATCAACAAAAAGAATAATACAAAAATTATGATTCTTTGAACGACGCGCTTCTCACTCGCTAATTAATATATTAATAATACTTTGTTTGAAATTCCCCGTGTGGTCTCCAACGAGAAAGAAATGTGTGTGATTTGCAACGATTCCGTGGCTGTGATGAAAGAATACAACCTGCGCCGTCACTATCAAAGCAAACACGAGGACAAATACGCACAGTTGGAGGG
>QQSS02193634.1:0-26273 GCA_003687565.2 Craspedacusta sowerbii
TCGCACTTCTGCCGCGTCGAACTAAAATCATTTAATTCGACGCGGCAGAAGTGCGACGTTTGAACTGAGCATTAGACCACTCGGCCACGCAGCCATCATAATAATAATAATAATATTAATAATAATAATAGTAATAATAATAATGATAATAGGTATCCATGGTATCCTTGTAGGTATTAAGTAGGTAATAGGTAGATATACAGGTAGGTAATAGGTATCCAAAGGTATCCCTGTAATCAGAACATTGCATATACCAAAAGACACACTCGTCTGTTCAAGTTGCAGAAATTTTTTTTGTTGCACAGTGTAATAATAATAATAATAATAATAATAATAATAATAATAATATTAATAATAATAATAATAATAATAATAATAACGATAATAATAATGATAACGATAATAAAAATTATGATAAGTTGTTATCACCGTACAGTGTGGTGTTCTTCAAGGCGACAGTCTATCCCCTCTCTTGTTCAATCTGGTAGTACGCATAATTTACTCGCTGCCATCACCGAAAGAAGTTCTCCGCAGCGACTGCGTCAACCCTATTCCTGTTTAACATGCAATTAAGCGCATTTATTCAATACACCAACGGTCCTGATTTCGTACAGTTGGGGTATCATTTTTCGGCAATTTTTTCCTGTCGCAACCGGCTACGACAACAGTTGCGGCTGTTCTTAGCGGACTCTCACGGACACTGCTGAACGGGTTTTCCCGCGGGTCCAACTGGACTGGAATACTTCTGCAAGTGGAATACTTCTGCAAGTAGACAAATGCCTCAAATTTGGCATAAAGAAAGAGAGTGGCTGCTTAAAGCAATTAAAACCAGACCTCTTTATAATAATCAAAGTATTCGGCCAGTGGAAATTGGTAGCTCCTTCACTTATCTTGGGAGATCCTTCAAGTTCAATATGCCTGGCGACGACCTTAAATCAGAGTAGTAGAAACTTTCCCAAATCACGTGATCTGCCTCTTCATCCTCGAAATAAACTTATCCGCAATCAACTGAGACCTTTCTGCTTCTGATCTAACGTAGATATGGATCTAGCAATATCTAGGTAGCAAAGTCCGCCGCTGTTTGTACCTATGGCTTTAAATCCAGATATAGCAAGGAGTCACTACGGCGAAAATATTTGTCTCGTTTCAGAAAGATTTATTCAGTGTCAAATGACCTAGCAACATTCTTTTACAAGGCGACGAGTCTCGGAAAAAATACCGCCATGACAGCTATGTCTTATGTCGAGAAGACGTAAAACCACTGGGAAACATGAATAAAAATAACATCGAAAGGAATCTATCCAGGCAAGCACTTGTCCTTAGGTTCGTATGGTCACCTTCCCTTCCGGGCAGTGCGCGCCACTGGACTAGCGTACTGGAAAAGATGTCACGGGGTATTTATACGCGCTCCATAAGATACCTGGGAAACTTTCTACCCAACAAAAGCAAGACCAATTAATGGGGAACCGCTGTGTCCGGCCTGTGGTCTTTCTGTTCTAGTTGGCAATTGCTAGGGCACTTGATTGGTGACTGCAAGATCGCATAGGCAGAGAAGCGGTTTAACTGGAGGCACAATTCGATCCTTCTGAGCTGGGCACGCGCAGCAAAGGCGCTTCCTTCCGTCGAAAATCTACAGTAACATAGACGAATTCCCGGAATTCGAGTCTCCATCTATAATATCAGGCGCGACAACCTTTGTAGGGTTTTAGCCAAAGATGAAGAAAAACGCCTATTGTGACCTATTGCTCGCTTCATGTACCTGTGAAATAAATTTCCATTTTATTTTAGTGGGTGGGATGGCTTGTTAATATTCCTTGAGTAGTGCTAACTGTCTTGTACTTGTATGTTATGATAGGTCGACTAATAAATCCCGGTAATTTTATACTGATTGAGGAACTTCAATGAAGCTGAACTATTCAATAGGAACTGATGTCTTCGTAATGATTGCATTAGGTGGTGTGTGTTTTGTATATTGTGTTTAGAAGTAAGAAAGACAAATAATTGGGAAGCATATTTAAGATAAAAGCTTCTTGATTTCTCAGGTACAGCATGTTGCTGATTTGAGCTGGTCTTAGTCATGACCGGGTAGTTTTGATTACAAACTCATTTTAGGTGGAGATCATTGAGCTGCTGCATATGCTCATTAAGAAAAGCATCAAGAATAGACAGAGGTGCACAGACATTGGTCTCATAGCCAGGCTACTCAGACGCATTCCCACCTACAAGGATGACAAGTTATCCGGTGTGTTGGCTCTTTGTTTGCTAGTTACGATGTGGTTGGTATGCCGTGGCTAAATTCTGCTTCGGTGATTTTACCAATTTAAAAAAGAGTATTTCATCAATATAGCTATATATTTTTACGAAATGAAAACCTTTGCAGGAGTGTATAGTTTATAATATGTACTTGACGCAGCATGTACTTTAGACTTAACTCAAAAATTGGGATTTTTTCCTTGGACAGGAAATGGTGCTAATGCGGCCACCCCATAACTTTTTTCTTTATGTCATTGAGACAAAGACATGCAGTTGCTACGCACAATTTTTTGATGATTTTTGTTGTGTGTGTGGAACAAAATAGCTTTAGCAAAATTATGGTTGTGCTGTATGGTTTTATAAGCTATGCCGTAAGTAATTTAAAGTACTTTGTTGATACCCATCTTGGCTGGTTCTTGGGGAGCTATTGCCATTTATAAGAAGGAAGGCGTTGTAAGGGAAGCGTTGGTGTCGATGTCTGGCTTTATGAATGTGCCTAGCAATGAGAAAAATTTGATTAGGAAAGCTTGTTGGGCAGCTATATCTGTGTTATTATTATTGGAAATCTTATTGTCATTGAACTCAGTGGGAATGTTTTGTTCTTCCTTTTGTTTCGTTTTTCGGTCTATTTTAATGAAAACCGCCTTGTTTTTTTTTTTGATGATTTAAAAATGCAAAACATAGAATGCTACGTTTACTGAAAATTGAATTACTCTGATGTAGGATGCAAGCGTAAGAAGGAGAAATAATAACTTAGATAACTGTAACAAAGAAGCATCAAAAGCTTATTCCTTTCTGTGCTCGCTATGGAAATAAGTTTTTCTCTGTGCAAGATTTGTTTGTCATTCTGATTTTTAGCTCCTGATCCTGCAACTCATCATCTCGACTTCTACAGCTCTGTCTTACGTAATATTCTTCTCTTCCACCTTCTGTTATCAGTGCTTATCCATCGCAATTAACACAGATTAAATATCTTACTTTTCACAACTATGTATATATTTACACCGGTCTTTTCATATATATCCTTACTCTTGCCCAGGTCTCTCGCATTCGCTTGTTCATACGCGCCTTCTCGTTCTGGCCAAACACGATTACCTGGAAGGTGTGGATCGTGCGATCCTTGTGGTGCTACCACGTTGTAGTCGTTCTTGCAAGGAACGGTTCGGGTCAAGCTTCGGGCAGGCCATGCCGTCCTAAGACCCGTCCTTCCTCCTTCCAGAGTGTAGAGTCCATATTCTGGCTGATTCGCTCAGCGCATTCATCTGAAGCTGCTTGAGCAGTCCAGAGCTTAGTCCAAGCTTTCCGCACTCTTCTTTACCTGCTGGGGTTACTGATCCCGCACACACAATTACTATTGCAATCACTCCGCCCGTTCCGTTGTCAGAAACACATTTGTTGGATGCCTCGATCAGAGCTTGATAGTACTCATTCTTTTCTTGCAATCTACGGTCCAGATATTCTTTCGTCTGTTCGTACGGTATGGTCAGTTCCACAGATACCCTTCCATTTCCTCTTTTTGCCGTGATATCTGACCAGAATCGCCCATGTTTTCTCTTTAAAGATCAACCCCACGTGTATTTCTAATATTGGTGGGCAATGTTCCTGATAGTATCTTGACTGCCCCGACCGTTTCCTTGCTGCTGAATCTGCCATTCCACTGCCAAGGTCGCGGAACAGCTGAGTCAGCCATCGTGATCTGGCTACTCCGTCATATTCGCGAACAAGTGTTTCCCTTCGCCGCTCGATAAATGTAGCGCGTATGGCGCTATGCGGCAGACCTCCAACACCGAGGCGTTAATGCATCTGCGCAATCGCGTCCTCGTTTGCACATGCAGCCGCAGCCACTGCATCTTCCGAATCCCTCATTCTGGCATTGCTTTCGCGCGACTACATGCATTTAGCTCTACTAGGCTAGGGATGCCGCCACCGCTTGCAAGGTGCATCCAAGATGGGGGAGGAGTCCTCTGGGAGATGGAAGACTTTCTTGAACACACGCGAAGACGGCGGTCAACAGATTTTAGCTTGCTCTTTCCCGCATTTGACAGTCTAAGTTGGTGGATCATTCGCGGAATGATCATTTCCCTTAGCCCTACGATTTTCTGATAGTGTTTCAGGGGCGAACCACACAATCTGTCAAGCTAGTCATTCCACTCCGCCTCTGGCAATATTATTTCACCGAGGGGGTTCATCTTTATCTCAAGATACTTGGCGAGTGCCTTAAACGCGATGCTTGGGATAGGTTCCTTTTTCCAAAACCGATGGTTGTCCATCACCACATTTCGGGATCGCTTCCCTTTAACCGGTAATACACGTAGCGAATTCGACTTGTTGGTGTTTACTTTGAGCGCTTTCTCCTCGAAGAACGCTTCACACACATTTAGTAAGGCATCCATTTTAAAGTTGGTTGGGGCTAGCAAAACCAAGTCGTCGGCAAGGGCTCACTTTTGTGTTCCCTATCGTCACTCCATAGTTCAACCTATCAAGCCGGCTTATTAGATCGTCCATGATAAGATTAAACAGAAGCGGACTCAAGGGACATCCTTGTTTAACTTCTTTCAAGATGTTTATCTACCTCGTTTGCCTGCCTTGCGCTGAGACTGATGTCGTCGCGTTCGCGAATAAGTCGCTCACAACATTCGAGACATGCAGCGGAATTCCCTTTCGATCGATTGCTTCGAATACGCTTTCGTGCAGCACGGTGTCAAACGCCTTTGCCAGGTCTAGCATCACCATATTAACCTCCTTCCTGTGCTTTTTACTAGTTTTCCCCACGTGCTGCATATTCTTGACATTTTCGAAGCACCCGTCTACGGGGCAGAACGCCTTCTGTCTCGCGCTCATGCGGATCATACGCCTGAGCCGCACATCCCAACATTTGACATAGAGCCTCACCAATACGTTCCCAATGGTTATCGGTCGCTAGTTATTGACAAGCTTAGGGTCGCCGCCTTTTGGTATCAGGACTGTCCGATTCTCCTTTTCGGTTGCTGGGACACCATAGGTCCACCAAGCATTGAACATTTGAGCTAAGAGCTCGGCTGGAAGACTCCGAATGCTCTTGAGCGGCAGCATATCTACGCCAGGAGCCGTCGCCATGTTCATATCGTTTATGGCCGAGTTGATCTCGCTGCCTGTGGAACGCCTGACTGGCGAGGGGTCACAGGGCGGGCCATACACATGCGGGCTCTTGTCTTAACCGACGTCACGCTCTAGGCGTTCGATGAATGCTGCCTCAATGTCCTCATTACCCGGGGCTACAACTTCTTGGCTTCGGTCATAGTTGTAGGTCCCATCGATCAATGGTCGTAGGGTCTTCGACCGCTTATGCTCGTAAAACCTTTGGACAGCCTTGAGTCTGAACTGCTTCACATTGTTGCGTGGCCCCCTCCGCTTTGCCATGTTCCGATACCGGACTCTGCGGAACCGGTAAGTTCGTCTTCTTCGAGCAGGGACTGGAAATAGTTTGCTTTTGTGTCGGTCCAGCAGTCACACCCAGCAATCAACTTTTCCGTTCTAACCGTAACAACCTGTTCAGTCACTTGGGCCGCTGACGCTGCCACCCACTCGTCGAGCGCGGCCCGTGCCTTCGCAGCAGGAGCTAGGTTTTCTGCTGGAGTCTCCGCAACCGGAGGTTGGCTCCACTTCAACTCTCTGATCACGAATGTCCCGTTCCACTATTAGTTATTCAACCATCTCCTTGTAAGTTTCCCTTTTCCTGACTGTCGCTATCTGGGTAGCGTTTCTGCGGGATAGCAGTTGACTAAACCTCTTTTTAACCTTTTTTTTTTGTATGTGGCATCTGTTCTTGGATGTGGCTCCTCAATTCATCGTCCCAACCTCTACGGCTCGGGCGCCTATTGCATAGTATGTGCCATTCAAGGAACATACTCGCCACAGTTTATGCTAAAACTACTTGTATGTAGCAAAATACTTGCGTATGCTGGTCTTGGATGCATAACTCCTGGCTATGCCCCAGTTTATTCGGTGTTCTTTGATTCCAAATTTGACTTTTTGAATTTCAAAAATGGGAACATTTGTATCCACCTTATTGAGAGTTCATGGTATGAGCATGCTTTTCCACAGCATGAGCATGGTTGGCATATGATGCTTTACAATTTGAGATGGCTCAATGCTAGAGTGTTACATCGCCTTGATTATCTTAGGCATGCAGTGATAGTAGTATCAGCAGTTGCAGAGATTTTGGTGTGTGATGCCTCTTATGATTGTATGCCCTAAGATTAAGTTTTTTGTTGTTTTGCGCGCATTCATTTCAGACCGATGCATCGATGTTGTTGGTGTGCTTGCTACATACAGCATCACTGTGCAAGAGTTAAAGTTGTTCTTTGCATTCTTGCGTAGAACACCTGAGCAAACTTGGGTTAGTTCCTTCATTGTGGCTTTGTTGAAACGAAAAGTGGCTCTTAAAGTTTCTAAAATGAATGGTACTGTGTTATGATATGATCTTTTGCAAAATCAGGCCTTTGTCGTGCTTAGTAATGACGTGTTTTGCTGAATATTTGCTACTGAACCGAATTCTAGCATGTCTTTATACGAGGAACTTTCGTAGCGATTGTTTCTGGATAAGTTTGTTTACTTAATATCGAGCTACATATGTGTATTGTTTTACCTTTCAGGGCCCGCATGCGTTGAAACTCTTAGAGATTCTGAAAATCATGTTAGAGAAGCACGGTCCTGATTCGTACTTTCATTTTACGGGAAAGCCTGAAGGAGTAAGGAGATTTTGTAAATGTGTTTGATTGCTTTAACTGCATTTGCTTGCTGATTCACATATCTTTGTAGCTGTTGAATGGTACATCTCTGGATGTAGCAGCTGAAGGGAACATATATATATGCATGACACATGCTGAATGACTTCTTGAGCTTGTCCATTATACCTATACATGATAAAAACATGCGAATTCTAGCTACAGATAGTAAGTTGCCGATTTTTGGATGTTCAAAAAGGCACACTTTTTCCACGGAAGATTTTTTTTAGCAAAATAAAACTTAAGGAAAGAAACTAATTTTCAACTCTCAGTATTCGCTTTTAAGTCTTGTACTGGGGTTTTTAGGCTTTTGCGTCAGTAATTAATCTCACTTGATCTCAATCTCGCAAAAGGTCATCTTGTTTATAAGAATTATGGTGAGATTTTGTTTGTAATTTGTTTATGGTAATGCTGTTTCCAATACCTTGACGCCTTTTCATCGGTGTTATAAATCATAATATTTGTGTTATTAGCTTTCGGGAGAGCTTGTTTCACTTTACATATTACGTTGTCGGGCAAGGATGCGGACTTAAACATTAAAATTTTCTGTGCTTCGCAGGCAATCAATGTTCCCACCCTATCTAAATGGCCACATCAACCCGGGTTTACTTTTACCACATGGCTACAACTGGATGCTGCACATCTCTCGCCGTCTGAACAGGCTAACAGACCGCATGTGTACAGGTATGTATTTTTCAACTGTAGATATTATAGTTTTGATTTATTGAAAGATGCACCTAACTGTATTATGTAAAGAAATTCTTTATGTGCTATTGCTCTTACTCGTTCTTTTTTCAGCTTTGTAAATAACCGAGGCCTTGGTTATTCATGTCACTTCTCTGGTCCAATGCTAGTTGTCGAAGTTTTGGGCAAAAATAGCAAGACCCAAACAATTCTGGTAAAATTTCGATTTGAGCCACAGATGGTAAGTTCCCGTGAAGAGATCTTTGAATGCACTTAGTGGGATCCGTGTTTGTTTATATATCTTCGAGGTTTGATTCTGCAGTATTAAATGGTCTGAAGCTTTTAATGAATAAATTATTGGGCTTTCAGTTTAGTTATTTCTGGTGTGATCAAAGTATGATTTTGGGGATGGTTTAACCATAAAGTCTTTCTTTATGTATATCAATAGATCGACACATCTAGTATCAAGCCAACTAATTAACAATTAAACATTGCAAATATTTCATTTCCGTGTATGTCGCTTAAGATTTTTTTTACTATTCTCGAATCTTGAATGACACAGGAAGGTGAAATCTTTTTGTTCCTATTTTGAAGTCTAGAAGCAAGTTTGCTTCAAATTTTGCTTCAGTTGTGAGCCTGCTCCTGTTAAATTTGTTGCTTTAGACCTCAAGGTAGTAATTTGCCATTCCGATATGTTTAGTTGCTTTGTAAGAATTGTCAGAATGAGCTACAGCCAAGTTTTGGCTGAATGTTATATTGGCCTAGTTAGAGGATATCTGTTGAATATCTGCAGTCTATGATCAGTATGATGCCTGTTTTTAGGCAATGATCTGCTTGTATTTGAAATTTGTACTGTATTTCTTAGTTAGAGCATCTTACAGGTATATGATGTTTTACCTGGATGTCGGTTTTGTGTTTCTTTTAGTGGTATCATGTCTGTGTGGCCTTCACGTACAATCGCTTCAAATCTAGTGAGGTTAGGATCTATGTTAATGGACAAATGGTAACTTCTGGTGATGTGACTATGCCATCAAATAAAGATCCTATGGATAAGTGCTTTATTGGTGGTTCGTATCTCAATGAAGATCGACACATTTTCAAGGGGCAAATGTCTTCTGTTTATTTGTTCGTTGAGCCTCTTCAACAGAATACCATAATTGCTCTTTACCGGCTTGGTCCAGGATACAAGGTACGGTTTGTGTGCATCTTATGAGGTAAATAATAATTGCTGTCGTGATATGATACGAATATTGTCAATGATTACGCTGGACCTACTTCGTGATTTGCGAATTAAAGATACATCTACCGTAGTTTTACGCTAGTATTCCTCTTGAACTCGCAGGGTTACTGCATAAAGGCACTTGCTGGTGCCACTATGAAAGTCGTTTTCGATTACGGGTTTGTTGCAGATTATAAGTGATCGCAAGATGCTTAGCGCAGTTTGAACCAACTAGAAGGGCATCCTGAGCTTAATTTTTAGTGGATTGTTGATGGTTTTTATTAGTTGAACAAGCTTAAGTAAAAGAGTCCTTAGTTTTGGTCTTCTTACATATTACTACATTTTATGAACAATTGCTATGTTGCTATAGCTATAGCAACAATTGCTATAGCTATAAGGAGCTATTTAATTTGCGGTGACTATGAAATTGTAATAATTATGCTCTAGGTAGATCTCACAATTGATTTCATGTTTTTTTCTTTGTTTTTCACTGATTCCTTTGATTTACTGCTTCGATAGGGTACATTTAAGTTCACGAATGAGTTGGAAAGTCCAATAGCTGATTCTGACCGGAAGGTAGGTCATACATGCAGATAAGTTAGGTTGCTTGTCGATTGCTTTTGTAACATTGGGCTACCTGTTACCGCTGAGCCATTTGTTCACATCGGAAAATGCAGCCGGAGAGAATTTAACGAAATAATGGCTTGCAGTGTTAGCTCTGGCTTATTTGTGTGCAAACATTTATTACATCCAAGCAACGCGTGACTTGGTTTCAGGTATTCAACTCGTGCGATGTGCGATGCAATCCACCATCCGTGTCTATTTGTTTACAAATTGTACTAAAAGCGCAGACGTATGCATGTACACAAGCGAAGCAAGAAGCTATTTCCTGCGAATTAAGAAATTTCTTCTTATGCTAGGTTTTGTTTGAACCTAAATTGCTCTCCTTTCAGTTAATATATGATAGCAAGCTTTCTCAATTGTTACTGTTCACGTACAACCCGAAAGCTGTCGATGGGGAACTTTGCTTGGAATCATCTCCTAATGATAGCCAAGTTTTTTTCTACCATTCTCCTCATGCAATGATGAGGCAGGTAGGTATCCCTTTTTCTTATTATATTTGCTGGAATATTTTCAAATCATAGCAGGTTTTTGTCTCTGCCATAGCCAACATCCTATTATATCAATTTTTTTTTTACTTGAGGTGCTACCTCGAAATATGGGGACTGTTCAGGTAAAGTAAGTCTTTTTTATTAAGTATTATGTTTAAATTGATTTTTACTTTCAGGGAGTTCAAGCTATTGTAACTCACTCATTGCAAGCTGCTATGCACTCTCTTGGAGGAATTCAGGTTGGAGTGACTTCGTTTTATACTATATTCTAAATTTGCCTTGGGCACATCGATACTTTAAAAGTTTTGTTTTTCCAACTGGGTTGTCTTGCTCTATCTACAGGCCGTATGATGTACAGCTGATTGACTTCAGTTTGTAAATAATGTTGTTTTTTCTTGCAGATGCTGTTTCCTCTGTTTACGCAGCTTGACTGTCCTTTATTTGGTCAATCAGTGCCTGACCCTAGGATATGGTATGCATGATTGATGCTTGTATTAAAAAAAGGCTTCAGAGCTATATATTAAAAACAAAGTCTATTTCTTTACTCATGTATCTCAATATCTCACAAATTAAAAAAACAAAAACTTGTTCAATGATGACCATAGTAATTTTCCCTCTTGTATGCTCCCGTTATGATCTCATCTATTCAATGAATTTCATACATAAAATATGTTTTCCCTACTCTTAGCCCTCTACTGCTGGGCATAATATACGACCTTCTTCGTGGTGCCAACGTATTTCAACAACAATTACTGCACAGCCATGGTTTTATGGTAATTGGGCACCTGTTGGAAAAGTCATCTGCTGTGCATCTCACTGAAGCGACTGTCGATATCCTGCTTGGGTTGGCTAGGTAAACGACGCTGCAGCATTATCCACTAGTGTTGTCCGCTTGTTTTGGTACTTTTTTTTTTTGTCTAGAAGATTTGTCGAATTCTGGTATAGCGCTTGTGTCATGGACTATTGGTCTTCCATTAATTCTTGACAGTGGTTTGTTTGTGTCTCTGTTGTAGCTCGTGATTTGTGCACGTCACACATGATTGCCGAAGCTTTTTTGATTTCGTTAAAAGTATTACAGTAATAGGGTATGATGCGTGTTGTATGGCGGTAAAACTTGTCAGTATTTAGACCAACCTTTCTTTGCAGGTACTTTATGGCAACCCCTAGTGCCAACAGTCTACTGGGTGGGCTGCTAGATCACATCCTTCTGAATCCGACACTTTGGATAAAAACTCCACTCGCACTGCAGGCCAACTTACTTAGCCTGTTTGCCACGGGTTATGTTGGTGGATTAGACTATGCTGGGTATATCAGGAAGGAGGTTGGCGTGCCCAGGCTGATGTTAATGCTGCGAAAATATTACTGTGTCAAGAAAAAGACTGCTGGTATATCCATTGTCATCTGCTTCTTTATTTTATATTATTGTGATTTATGATGCGTGTAAACTTGTTTTAGTAGATAGTAATACTCTTATCCATTGCCTACGTCAATGCCCATGTGCCATTCGGCCGTGCGATGTTGTGTACACTACTGTTATTGAGTTGTTAAGATGGACCGGCGTCGTGCATAGCTTCGTTTAGTTTGTTGTTTCGCTTTTTTTTTGTTAGGTGTTGTCACGGTTGAAGAGGTGATTTCATTAAGAGCATTTGTACTCCTTCTAATCAAGCAGATGATTATCAAGGTAATAAAAACTATGAGTATCAGGTTTTTTAACGCTATGAGCATGTTGTTTTTTAGCGCTTTGAATGGTGTTAAGTTTTTGATCCGTTCATGCCTTTGGAAGTCTATTAGCTGCTATGGATTTCTAGTTAGCCGTAGTCTCTAGCCTGCTTGTTGGTACACTTAAGTTTAGGCACCTCTGCTTTTTGCACTTCTACATTCAACAGCATATCTCGTGATTTTTCTATTTCTGTGCCCAAGTTCCTATCTCATCAAAAAGAAACCAACGTGCACTGACTTTGGTATATGCAGCGTGCAGCTATTCTGGGAGTTTTATATTATACGAGAAATTTGCCGCCTTTTGCGTAAAAATGGAAGCGCTCATTTTTGATTTCTTTGATTGCATTTTTGTTGGCTAACCAAAAAGGAGTATATGCTAGTATTCAGATGAATGCAAAATATCTGTATACATACCTACGATAGAAGCATGGTTTAGAACCCGAATAGTCGCGCTACCAATGCCTTCCTTTTATTCCCATGAAAAGATTTCCGAGTACAGGTCCAAGTGGGGACCCCATGGCCACGCCATGGCCTTCACGAAAAACTTAAACATGAAGCTTTTACTCGTTTATATTAGATCTATTCTTTCTGTGCACACTATCTATCATGTGTTCCCTCTTATGCTCCAGTTCTACCAAAATTCGTTCACTATTCTTTATATTATATGCTTTTCGTTAGATAGATATATAGATCCTGAAGATATTCTTATTTTCTTCTTTTATTGCTGATGTAATGGGATGATATTTATAGGACAACGGGATTCAGGAGGACGAGCTTAAGAGCATCTTAGTTTACTTAGCGGTTGAGGAAGAGGTATGCACCAATTTGTGTGTGTGTGTGGCGGTAGATCATACGAGAATTGGCTGCAACTATTCCATGCCTCAATAGCTGTAAGCGCTACGATACGTTTAAACTTTTTTGAATTCGGTGTCTTGGTCTCCCAAAGAAGTTGTGCGTAATTGCGTCATTACTGCTATTTTCAGAAGTTGAATTTTTGGCCTTTTTCGTTTGCGTTTTGTTATCTGCAATGATTTATTTGCAATTCGCAATTTTGAGAGGCCAGGTTTTTTATCAAATGCTAAGTTCCTCTAATTTATTTTTTAATCCAGGAAGACAATTTCACAGATGTATTGCAGTTGCTACTTTCAGTAATGTGTGAGTTACCCCAAAAAATAATTCCCACCTTTGACACCATGGAAGGCTTCCAGTGAGTATGAGTTTGCTATGTTTCAAGTTAATTGATTGCTATAATCCTGTAAAATGTATTATTTTTATGCAATCCCGGTGGTTTCTCTTGGTTTCTGTGTTTCCAAAGTATTGCTTGTTTCAATGGTCTGAATAGCATGCCTTAAGTGTTGTTTAATCTTCTAAAGCTGTGCCTAAATTTCTTCAAATGGATATCTAGTGTCTTCTTCAAGCTGCTTGTTGCTGAAGACGAACAAATTCGTGTGTACAGCTTAAAACTCTTGTGTGCCTACGTCCAACAATTGCCTCTGCAGTATGTTCTTTCTTTGATGTTTTTCTGGTTTTGTTTCTTTTTGACATGACATTTGATCGCGAGTTTTTGGCATGGCTGTTTCTGTGGCTTGGCTTTCATATTACGATCCCAGAACTCTTGCTAGTTTCCTGTAGTGGCGATTGCTTACTCATGTTTTATTTTTGTTTTATTAATCTGCCTGTGTCTTTGCTTATATGGAATTTACGTGATTATGTAATGTGTATATTCACATTCGCGCGTCACGTGGCATGGCTCTTGAGATTTCGCAACATGACATTATATCAAGTTAATGTTAGTTTGCTTGGTTTTTAGGAGGAAATTAGAGTTGGTCGAGAAGTACTCGTTCATCTCGAAGATTGGGCAAAAACTTTTGGTGTTTCCAATAACAATGGTCACATATAATGCTCTCTTTGAAGTAGGTAACTTTCGTAATAATATTTTTGGGTACATGTGCTTACCTTAGTTTTGGCTTCATTCCGTGAAGGCTGCATATCACGTCATAAGCTTCCTATATTATGAGACATTGAAAATTTTGCAGGTTCTGCATCGTTTAGCAGGTTCTGCACCATTATTTGCAGTAGGGCTTATCGGTTGTGCTTTATTCCGTATTATTTCCGCTGTTAATTTTTTCTTTGCAACATGACGCTTATTCCTTTTGAGCATGCTTTTGAAAGTTTTAAGATATGTCGATAGCATTATTTATTGGACATAAAAGAAGGCTCGGAAAAAAGCAAGCCGAAGTGGATTGGTTTCTTGAAAAGTACAAAATAAAAGTGTGCTCTTGATAAACTCCAGATGGCACCTTACATGGGCTGTACATGACTATACCCATGGCTGTTTCTACATTCCTCTCCCTTATAAGCCGTATGCTTGGCATTGCCCGTTCAGTAACGTTTTGTATTCTCTTTTATAATATAATTTCTGTATGTTAATATGTTTTCTAGCTGCTCTTGTGTGAGCCTGGATCATTAGAATTAGCCACACTTATCGTCCTGATATTGCACTCTAACTATAGGGGCATTCAATCAGGCGCTGCCTGTGTTCTTAGATTCGTGCCGTGCATGTTGCCCTGTTGCATATGTATAATTGTGCATATTTATTGCGTGCGCTTTTGCTATAATGGCTTCATTGGAAAATCCCTGCGTTCATTAATTGTTTTTTTTCCTGTGAGATAAAGGAGATAGGGAAATTTTTATAGATCGAAGCACCATAGCATTGTACCCCTGGTGACTAATCATATGCGTTTTGTATGATTTGATGGGAGCAAATTCTTCTTGTTGATTTTTGTTAATGTATTTGAATGTATGTGGTCTTGGGCGTCTTGCAATGTTACCTCGGATCTTTGCAGATGACTTTTTGGTCGCTTAGATCATTGTTTGATTTCAAATAATGGATTATTTGGATGGCATTTGTATGAAGCAGATAATTTCCGGCCATTTTAGCTACTTACTGCTCGTGCTTCCAAGATCATTTCAACCAAGCGTCATGCTACTCCGGATTCAACGTGTATTATTTATCATCCGAGTATGAAATTTGTTCTTGGTTGCTGAATTGTTTATGTTCTGGCTCTTTGCTTGTCATTTCATGTAATGTATCCCAGGGATTTTATTCTATTCATACAATAGCAAGCATCAGTAGGTCTAAGAATCGTGTCCGGCCTTCGTGAACCTATGGTTAATTTATTGGAAGTCTATGAAGGATTTTTTGTCGGCCTTGTATGCTATTTGTACTTTCTTGTCCTCTTAACCTTTTGCTTGCAATTTTGCTTTCCGATATTACTGTCAAATACCTGATCTTTATGCCTATGTTTATCACGAACAAAAGTCAAAATTCAAGAAGGATAGTTCATGGTATTACATCCGTCAGAAGTTGTCCTGAAGAGGGACTGGCTTGATTTTACTTCCTGAATGTCTTTGGTTCATACTGCCTGACCTTCTTATTTGTTATAGTCAGAGTGCCTCCTGATAATTAGTGATAACTCGAATGGTTTAAGTCTTAATTCGCTTTTATACACCTAGACTTCGACCTGTATGAGCCACAATTACTTCCATACTCGCCATCCTTGTCGCAACCCGCATTCTTTCACTGTATCACCTTTAATGCCCTGGCGTTGTCAACTCCCCATGCTCATCGAATGTTGTGAGATGTATTTACGGGGGATATATTTACGTAGTAGAAATTATTTTCACGCATATAGCGCCCAAGTATATAACGCGCAGAAAGTAAGAAAACATGTAAAAAAATTCTTACTTAGCGTGCCCACACGTATACCGCACATGGGCTTTGCTTACTGTCGAGTCTCTAGGAACTCTTGAAGTAAACTATCTATGTTAAAGTGCAAGAATATGTTCTCTGTCCCTTCCATTTGATTGATTGAGAAACAAAGAAATGTGGACAGTGAGGATTACCAAGATGAAAGTATGCAATTCGTTTTTGCTTTGTTGAAGATGATTCTGTATGTAAATGAAAACTAAGTACGTTATATTTGCACTGTAATAAAGGAATCGTCTTATGTTATTATGTTAATGTTGCTTTCAGCTGTACTTCCAATTATTGTCAATCTTCTGCTGAAAAGCCGAGAAGATTGTGCGCAAGCCCCAGCTCTGCAGGAATCTATGGTCGAACTTACGAAGATCTTTCTTTCGGATCTGGTCTTTTTGCTTAATAACAGCAATGACAATAGAAGGTGAATACATGGTTTTTGCTGGATGAGCTTGAAAAGAAGATATAGGAAATAATTGAAATATATGTGCTGTGATATGCTGTTTTTCCGAAGCTGTGTTTGCATATCCATCTGAATCGTCGCTGTTGCTTCTAAGTTGTTGCGGATAGAAAGTAGTTCTTGTGGATGCTTACTTTAGACTCCTCCTGCAGTTGATGTGCTGGCAAGACTGGCTCTTCGCTCTTTCGTATTTTGAACCTAAAAATAAAGGTAGTTTGCTTAAATTGCCTCTTTTGCGTAAATTTCACCGACCCTCTTGACTATTTCTAAAGTTTAATCGGGAAGTGTTTGTTTATTCTTTCAATATCTGGTCTACGTTGCGATTTTGATTGTTTGGTTGTTTGTGAAGAGCCAGCATTTTTACCGGATGCAGTGTAGATTGATCTTTGTTGTGTATGTTATGATCCCTTCGTTTTTGTAGATGAAGTGAAAATTTCGGATACTGTGTTTTCTGTGATTAAAATGCTGCTGCATTACGCTATGCAACATGAAAAAGAAGGCTGGAGAGTATGGGTTGACACGCTCTCTATTTTGCATGGGAAGGTGTGTTGCTTTTCGTTGTTTTTCTTTTGTGTTGTGTTTTGTATTTTTGTACCATGTGAGTTCATACAAGGGTTATCACATTTACGTGCTTTCAATATTTTTCACACACCCGCCACGCGCTGAACACACACGCACATACACACACATGCACACACACGCACACGCACACGCACACGCACAAACACAAGATCGTAGACTTCCTACTAACCAGGTCACTAGAAAATGTCTTCGTATAATTGCGTGCTTTAGCTAGTGCATGCTTAGATGACGCATTTTGTCTAAAATTTTTGGGTAAAACTAACTAAGTGCTAGATGTTCTGTCTGCCTGAAAACCGGAATTTTTAATTAATTAGTTAATTAGTTAATTCAAGACAAAGAATAAAGCTAATAATTTTCGTGACATTTCGGTCCTTTCTTAGACCATCTTCAGACTAAGCGAACAAGAATACAAAAAAAAAAAAGCCGAAAAGCATAAACAAGCAGATCGCACATCGCCAGAGTCACATCTTCTAAGTCGAGCTAAAACAGCTTCAACTTAATCGAGTCTGACTGTCCGTTAAGCGAGTTGGCGAATTTATGGTGCGCGATCATCAAGCTCTCGATTAACTGGCACTCCCATTTGGAGCGACACCTGCGCTCAAGATCGATCTTCAGGCCTGCTTCAAAACTCTGTAAAAAATGTAATTAGAATAACGTCTCATACTTCTGGTACTTCTCATGTAGAAAAGTCATGTAGTTTCGAGTGAGTAGATTCGTAATGTTTTCTTATGGAAGTGCACTTCATGATCGCATGTTTGTGTTTGATCCCTTATGAAGTGTCGAAATGGTCTTGTGGACTATTGAAATGGAAGGGCTCACTTTCTTTCCGGTGATCTGTGTGTTTCCAGAACTCCTTAGTGTAGTTAAAGGCACTTTTGAAATTTAGCAAAATTAGCTCTTTGGAAAACTGGATGGAGCTAGATAGTGTCCATCATAGTTACATACTCTCTTCTAATATCTACTGCAATGTTGTTGCTTAGCAGCCCATTTAATTGGAACTCTGCTTAAATTTAATTTCAAGTTTCTCCTTTGTGTCGCGTTGAGATCATTTGCCTATGTCGGATCTCAGAGTTACCGTAATCTATCAAGAAATTTTATATACGTCACTGTAGACTGGTAAACACTCTTACTAGGACGTTCGGTGGTCACTGCTGTCGCGTGATGAGGATATTACCTTAAGTATTTCAAATTTTAGGTTACAGAGGCTTGCGCACAGCTGCAAGCCACTAGCGAATTGCGTAACTCCGACGAAGTACTTCGGACGCCACAAGTGACTCCCGGTGACGAGAAAAGGGAATCTGCTAATCCTGAGACTTTTGAAGTCGACACTCCTGATGCCAGTCTCGCTAGCAAGATTTCATTGACCGAACCTACTTCCAGCAACATAGCAACTCCAAAATCTCCTGGTGAGAAAGGTTCATTAGATATAAGGAAGCGGTTTTTTGAAAACATTTTGCTACAGTCGAAGGCTGCACTTGTGGATAAGGAGCTGTTGAGAAGGACCCAAAGTGATGGGAATCTTGCCACAGAAGCTGTTGCTGAATCTGATTCTGATAGGCCTTTTGATGCTGACAGACCTCGTTCGGCAAGTCCTACTGTTGCTTCGCTTGGAAGAGTCCCATTTGCCACACGTGAGTCTGAAGCAAATGGAAGCGAATTGCTCTCCAATCGTGCAAATTCTGATGAGGCAGATGAAATTAGGAGCGCTTCTGTCAGAGACAAAGAGAGTTCAAATCTTGGTTTAAGTCAGTCATTCATGGAAAGCCCCGAAGAAAGTGGAGTTGCTTCAATATCGTTGCCGGAAATGCCAAATGCACTGCCTGTGGTCAGTGAGAACGCAAGCTCGGTCTCATGCACGAAGCCACTTAATCCAGATCTACTTGATGGCAAGCAAATGTTGTGCACTTCAGTTGATGGTGAAAACCATGTTGCCCATGACATCCAAGCTGAAAAGATCGACCCAACACTATACCCGCGCGTTAAATGCAAGCCCTTCGTTGATATTCCTGAATTTTCATGGTCGCCTATGCATCAGCGCCTGCTTACGGAACTGCTGTTTTCAATTGAAGCGGACATGCAAGTTTGGAAAACGTAGGTCTTTTTCATATAGATTTTTGTTAGTATTTCTCGTCGTGTTATTTACTTATTTTTTTATTTCGTAGTTTTCCTTCATCAAAGCATGCCTCAAGTTTTATATAGTTTTTTGGTAATCTGATCTACATCATGGACTCGCTTACAACATTGTATTCGTGCGAACATTTCATTTTCATGTGCCTTTAGGTCATGATTGTGTATTTTTAAGCAAGCGGGACTTTCTTTGAAGCTTCGAATCACGGTTCTCCATATGTTTTTCAGGCACACGCGAAAGACTATCGCGGATTTCATATCTGCTAGAGAAAACGCTACCTACATTATGAATCTGTGCCACATGGTATCGATTCTAGCGGACAGTTTAGTGTATTGTTGTGGTGGCTTGCTTCCGTTGCTGTCATCGGCGACGTCACAGAACTTTGCCAATGATGTTTTTGAGGCTTGTGGCGGGATGTCCTTAGATGCCAGTTTTGCGTTCTTGAATCGTGTGATGAATATTGTCGATGTAGTGGCGTTCGCTAGTTCGATGAACTTTGCTGCTGTTGAAGCTCATCGTAATATGTCTGCTGGGGGAGTCCTGCGGCAATGCATTCGACTGGGTGGGTATGGCTGTTACCTTTTAAATCTTCATCTTTTCTTAGTTATTCATGTCCGTGTTTTCTCGAGGTTCGCGTTATGTGTTTTGATGTGTTAGGCTTGGTTTATCAGCACTTAGTTACTAATTTCCGAGTCAACTCCGATCTGGTCGTATTTGCTTGTTGACTTTGGCGGTGGAGAATTATTTGTTAGTGGAATTCGCGGCTTCTAGTTAGTGGAATTCGCGGCTTCTCTGTAATATCCTATCTGTACTGGTCAGTTGGATGCGAGTGTTTTCGTCTTGTTGCAGTCTTCTGTGGTGCAACACGGAACAGAGTGGTTTGTCGACAGCGAGAAAGGCCAGACGGCACGCATTTGTCATCGCATATACACCCGAAAACGTTAAAGGAAACGCAAGCTGCTATTCAGTCTCTCATAGCTTCGACGAAACCTGCCACTAATGAGGTTAGTGTTCTATGGGCCGTGCCACCCCACTCCCCTCATTAGTTTTTCTCCTGAAGCTGAAGGCTATACATAACAGATTGTTACTGTTATTTTGGTGTCCGTTTATGGGTTGGGATACACACATGTTTTAGATTGCGGGATGCGAATGGTACTCGCCCTGTTTTATCTCAACGGTGCTAGCCTCTAGCATTGAGTTTAATGCTTTATACTAGCTGTCCATTGATTTCAATATAGGACCCTGTTCAGAACATTCCTGGCCATATGACTACCATAACCAACCCGGACAAGCTGCTTCAAGACTCTGATATCAATAGATTGCGCGCGCTTGTGTACCGTGATGTGGAGGACAGTCGCCAGTCTCAGTACGTGGCACTTGTGGTGATTTACTTCGTGGCTGTCCTTATGGTAGCGAGGTACAGAGACATTCTTGAGCACGATGCAAAGCGGAATTCAGATCGTCGGCGTGAGTATTATCCGAATGTCATATTGCTTTTGATTATTTTCCATTGCAACTAGTATTTTCTTAATGCTTTTGAGTTGCGAGCGATTCCTATTCCAATTGCGTGCTTACCGATTTTAGGACATTCTTCTCAGAGCAAGGCAGATGAAGAATTATCGCCGCGTACTCGTTCACAGACATGGACGTCTGGACAAAGAGGATCCATTGGGGATGATGAAAGCACAGAGCTCCGTGCACCCTTCACTGAATTGAGTTTGGATGATAAGATTGAAGTTGCGTTCCAAACTCCCTCGAACCTTTTAAAAGAAATTTTATTCGATTTTTCCCACTATTTATCCCGTGTCCTGGTAGGGAGCCGCGGCCAGGATTTAATTTCTGAAGGTCTCGGCTCTCTAAAATCAGAAGATTCTACTGTGGAGCTGGTAATGTTGCTTTGCTCGCAGGAGTGGCAGAATTGTCTTCAAAAGCAGGCTGGCTCTGCTTTCATTGACCTTGTAAATGAAGGCCGTTTGCTATCTCACCTGACACGCGAGAGGATTGTTATAACTGCTAGTGAAGCTCGTAACATCATGGGTGAACGTCAAGACTATGAAAATTTGAAGCATGCGCAGTTCGAAACAGTCTGCACGCGAACAGTGATTTCCTGCATTGAGCAGTATCGCACTTACGATCAGTTCTTCAAAGCAAAAAGAAAGCGGAATGCATCATCGGCTGCCCAATCTCTTGAAAAAGTGAGTTCTCTACCTTACCAAGGCGCTTGAAATATTGTGCAAGTTATATATATACATTGCAAAATATATGTATAATTTTATGTAAGTGAAGATAACAAGTTGTTGTGTTTTTTGTTGTTTTTTTTTGGGGGGGGGTAGGGGGTTGGTCTGTGCTATATAAGGTTAGGAAGAGGCAAGCATGTTTTTTCCGTTTTGCAAAACATGAACCTTCTGTGTAGAGAGATGAGAATATTGTCTTGATGTAGCTTCGCCTTAATCGCCTTCGCGAAATGTATTTGTTTAGTCTAGTTGTATTCTTGGTGCTGCGTGTTCGCTCTTACATTTTCTGATGGTTGCTCTGTGGCGCTCTGATAAGAAATCAAACGGTATTCCTGCTGTCGCGCTTTGATTTAGCAGTTACGTTTTTCTTGAAATCGATTTTATGATTTTATTATTTACCTCGCTTTGGGTGTAAGTATTGCCCGATAGTTTTTTCGTCATCGTTTCGTTGTACTTTTAGTGTGTGGCGTATTCTTAACAGCGACTGTTTTTTGTAATTTATGTCTGTTAGCTGGTACGGGATATGCCTATTGATCCCTCTAGATTTTGGATATTTTGACAAGTGAATTTGGCGCCTGGCCTTCAGCAGTTGCTAGCAATCACGTGCACCATTTGAAGCTTGATCGATGGGAAGACCGCTCACGAAGAAAGATGCGCATGATACGAAATGCGATCGGCACTTCTCACCCACAAGCAACGTTGCGTCCAGGTTTACCCGACGGTACGCGTTCATTTCCAAATTTTTATTTGTCAGAGTTCTCTTTCTTATTAAAATTATTGTGATCGCATTGGCTCTGTGGACGATGTGTCAAAGCGATGCATCGATGTCAGAATGCATGGCTTGAAAATGTTGTCCACTCCTATAATGTCAACCAGCCCCTATCTTAGGTCCTTCCATCGACTAAGACCTTATGGATATGAAGACCCAGCGGTCTTTAATGTGCATGTTAGGATTTTTTTGTATTGTTATTTCAAATGTTTGGAAGCATAGCAATTCAAAACTTATCTGCCTTATCTTGATCGACCACGGTTTAAAGATATGTGCTACGTTGTTCCGGATACTGATTCTATCTGTGCATATCCTTGCTTCATGTCCTTGTCTATTGTAGACGTGTCCCCTGCGAAGCTTCCCCCCATGAAATATCACTTGTTTGTCAAAAAGCCTCGGCCGGAAAGCGCAGGCAGCGCTGACGTGGAAGCGGAGACGGAGCTCGACGTCAATTCTCTGGAAGATTCGCAATGGCAAAATCAACAGGCTAACATCTTGATGACGACATCTTGTCGAGTCGTATCACCTGGCGCAGTCATTCCTGGTAGCCTGGCTATTACTGGAGACTCGTTGTATTTCACTGCCGATGAAGATAGTAAAGAAATTCGAAAGATTGATCCTCAGGTATTTTTCCTTTGAACAGGATTTTTTTCTTCTGCTTTATTATTTACTTACAAGAGTTCTTAGGCATGCATGTGACAAAGACCTATAGTGGAATGCAGGTAACGTGGAAACATCAGCTTTTTCGTGCTGCGCAGCATGCATTACATTACTGCTTGGGCTTGGGCTATGATCTAAGGTTGGTGCTAGGCATGAATCAATTGATCATCATAAGCAGGCCACATGGTTGGACTTGCAAAAAGTTAATGTTAGTTAAGATGTAGGACACTGAGGCAAAGAGGGAGTTATTTGATTGCCACTGATTGACATGAAGTGACGCATTTTCTTTCATTATTTTGTAGTCTTATATTTTTGATTTCTATATAGGTGTTGCTTTACAACGACTGTCTGAATGTCAAGTGTTCGTTTCTCAACATCACTGCTGTATTCGCTCGAAGATATCTGCTCCAAAATAAAGCAGTTGAACTGTTCATGGCGAATAGAAGTGAGTTATTTATGTCATGATGTTCCCTTGCGCTAAAACGATGTTGCTATAGTTTTACAAGGACCTGCAAATGATGGTTTGAGATATTTACGTGATAAATACATATTTAAGTTTCATCGATCGCTAACGTACTTACTCTTACGTTGAGACATAGTTTTATTGTTTTGTCTGTCTAATTTAATTGTACTGCTGGTTCGATCTTTTTAAGCTTAACTTCCAGCCGTCAATTTAGCTGATGATTTTGAGATTATAAGATTGTTATCATGATGGCAAAATCTTTCATTATCATGGAGGCCATACAATTATTTAAAACTGATGAATGTTTTTTAGGGAGTTTCTTCTTTGCATTTGATCACAAAGAGACAGTTAAGGAAGTAATCCACCATTTGCCGCCGGTTGGCATTGGGAACATGTATGGCTTGCCTAGAACCAGGTACTTCAAAAGCGTTTGGTCAATCTTCTGAAACGCTTGTGCTTTTCTTTGTCTTGTAGTTATTATTGTTGCTTTTTTGCATTCTCCTGACGAATCGTTCCTTAAGTGCGTTATGGTGGAGTTTTAGTGCTCTGGGTTTTGTACTTTTTCAAGAATTTCATTCTTGTGTCTACTTAGAGTTGTGTCGCTTGCTTCGCCAAAAAAGTTGTTTGCGAAGTCGAATATGAGACAAAGGTGGCAGAACAAAGAGATCTCCAACTTCGAGTACCTTATGTTTTTGAACACAATAGCAGGTATGGTTTAATTTTACAAATGAAGCATTTGATAAGTAGTCTGTTTTGTTTTGTTGAAGTTTGCTTTTGCGTATGTGCTTTCACCGCCGCAAACTTGCGCCTTTTTCCTGTAATATTGCTCAACCCTTAGAACGAGGTGCTAACTACTTTGTGTTAATTTGTAATTTCTTCATTTGGTAGCATAACAAGAGTTGCGTGTTTCTTATTCTCAGGAAGGACTTACAATGATTTGAACCAATATTTTGTGTTTCCGTGGATTCTACAGGACTACGAAAGTACAATACTTGACCTTAACGACCGTAAAAATTTCCGTGACCTATCCAAGGTGAGATTACGGAACCTTAACGTATTTTCTTTCTGATTTGCTTGGTTGGTGGCTCACTCACTCACTCACTCACTCACTTACTCAATCAATCAATCAATCAATCAATAAAACCAATCAATCAATCACTCAATCACTCAATCACTAACTCATTAACTCACTCAATCACTTACTCACTTACTCAATTACTTGCGTACTTTCGCTTACATGTTTGCTTGCTTGCATTTTTGCGTGCTTGTGTGTTTATTTGGTTTCTTGCTTTCTTTTTTCGCTTGCTTAATTGATTGCTGGCTTGCATTGTTGATTGATTGGATTATCTTCTGAAAAAACGTTCGTTGCCGTAGTTTCTTAGCGTTTAACATTTGATAACAGATTGTGAACATATTTATTTTTTCGAGTGTAGGCTTTGCCCGTTTCTTACTTAAAATGACGTTAACCAGGTTAGATTTTTTCATCGCATTGAAGTCCAGACTTTTATTACTTTTAGCCAATTGGAGCCATTAATCCCTTCCGGCTTGGTCAGTTTATTGAGCGTTTCAATTCCTGGGATAGTAGTGATGGAATCCCGGCTTTCCATTATGGCACGCATTATTCAACTGCGGGATTCGTACTCAACTTTCTTGTTAGAGTGGTGCGTACGATGTTTTATGTGAGACACTGTCTGGTGCGCCCACCGTAAAGATTTGAGGACATATCATAGATATGACGCGATTTTTAAGGTGTTGTTGGTAATTTTTTATTGCCAGCGTGGATCTAACAAATGTTGCTTAGCAAAAACAGTTGTATATATATATATATATATATATATATATGTGTATATGTATATGTATATGTTTGTGTTGTGTGATGATAAGCCCGTATTCATTTCAATTGCAGGAGCCTTTTGCTTCGATGTTTTTGAGTTTACAAGGTGGGAAGTTTGATCATCCACTGCGTACCTTTTCGAGTATGAGCAGGGCGTGGGCAAATTGTCAGCGGGACACTTCCGACGTTAAGGTACGTTGCCTCCTGCCTGCGCTTAGTCTAAGTGTGAATAAGGTTTGCATTTGCTTGCCATATTTGATAACGCATCAAGTTTTTTTGCGATCTAGAGAGAAAGTGTGTTGACATGATTTTGTATTTGAAGCGATAAAATGAGAAAATGGGTTTGTTACCTAAACAAGGCATTTAAACTTACTTTGCTGACTAACTAACGAGGAAGCACTGTTTTAACAAGCATATTCAAGAATGCACGCCTTATAACGAGAGCACAGCAAGGTAATGAAGACGCTAAGTAGGCGGCGCTAAATGGTAGAGAAACATGGAAAAGAGAGAACATTAGAGAGCGAGCGAGAGAGAAATAGAAAGATGTCATTTGTTTGGATCTACGACCCTGCTGTCTAATGCGTTCTAAATGATAGGAGCTCGTTTCAACTCGCTTGCCTATGAGAACTTACGGCTTTGTTTTGTGCTGTCACTTCCAGGAGTTGATACCAGAGCTGTTTTACCTGACTGATATGTTTTGCAACAAAAACAAGGTGAGCTTACTTAGTATGCATGTTAGTTCTAAATTTTTGCTCTCGATAAGCGCAGTTTTCTTAACTGTGCTATGCTAACGTAATGAAGCATGCCATTTTATGTCGGGATTCTTTATTTGCGGATTCTTTATGTTCGGTTTTCTAGATCTTATTCATCCGGAATTGTATGTTGCTTTTTGAAAGTGTGCGCGGTCGTTTTTTGTTTTGAGTAAAAATGGAAGTTTATTCTATTCTCATACGTTATTTATTTAAGTTCGTCTTCGGTGATTCTGACAACGGGGAACAGATTGACAACGTGAAGTTGCCACCTTGGGCCCAAACGCCTGAGGAATTTGTTATCATGCACAGAGAGGTACGTTTTCGCTCTGAGCGCTCATCTATGCACCGTTAACACATGGAGGTTTGTTTTCGGTTATGAGCATGTACTTGCGCTTTGCGCGACTATCAGCCATGTTTCTTGACGTTTAGGCCTTGGAGAGTGATGCTGTTTCGGAGAGTCTGCACAAGTGGATCGATTTAATATTTGGATACAAACAGACAGGTATTGCCCGTGAAGGAGCTCTCTAATGACCTATTGGGTTTGGTCTTAGTGTTACGAGATTCTCAGTTCTTCATTCCGTTTGTAGATCATCTTCATTGATTTTGGGCTTGTTGACCTATTTGCGCCATGTTAATACAAAGTACGTTTTTTAGGTGTAGCCGAGTATTTATTTTGAGAAGATTCGAATGTAAAATCAACTTGCCGACTAGAAAGCCCTCATGTCTGCCTGCCTGCCTGCCTGCCTGCCTGCCTGCCTGCCTGCCTACCTGCCTGCCTGCCTGCCTGCTTGCCTGCCTGCTTGCCTGCCTGCCTGCCTGCTTGCCTGCCTGCCTGCCTGCCTGCCTGCCTGCCTGCCTGCCTGCCTGCCTGCCTGCCT
>QQSS02193635.1:0-12854 GCA_003687565.2 Craspedacusta sowerbii
TGACTTTCTCTATATATGTTCTGTAGATATTATCAGTGTGTATTGTTACTTGTGGCGAAACAATAAATGAAATGAAAATGAAAGTTGTGTATGTTAGTTATTTATAGGATGCGGACGAAAGCAAAAGTGCAATCTAGTTTACGAAGAACCACCCAAGAGGCTTATCAACGGACTGTCGAATGCCTTGGTAAGATTTATTTGAAGACCTGATCTTTTCCGATCTGGCACTCAATGCGCTTTTCCGGCAGTTGCCATGCCGACAAGACTGTAAACACGGTGTCTCGATTGATGCGAAACCCGCCTTGGCTCTCCGACAGTACGTTTGGGCATGTGTACGTAAAGCAATGGTAGGCAAGTGTTCTTTTGAAGAGATCTCCTACGACCACCAGCAAGGTGATAGTCGCCGCAACGGATAAACAGATGTTCCTTTCGGAAAGCTTGGCAAAGACGATGACGATGTATTCGCGGTGCACAGATCCGCATGAGTACACTTTACCAAATAACCTTCATAAGCTTCGCCTATCCTGGTTTCCAAAAGATTACGATCTTTAGGACTTAAACACTAGCTGGGGTTCTTACATATTAATATAGAATCTTGAACTAAGCAGTGTGACGAGTTGTCGACGTTACATTCAATACTTAAGTATAATTGCTAAACTCGCTTAATAGATATAACTGGCATAACAAGTAATATTGATATACCCAACTCCACGTTTATCGACGTAAAAACGGAGTCGAACGCTACAGGGGGTGGGCTTCTATATCCAAAATTCGATCTACGACGATTCAAAACTGTGCTACGTGATCTATGCTTGCGATCTGAAAATGAAATCGAGACAGTCTTCATCGAGGTTAAACAGTTAGAGAGGAAAAATGCTATCTGTGGTTGTATCTTCAAGCATCCCGATGTGCATGTTGAAGATTTTTTGAACACGTTTACGCCAAGAACACTTTTGGCCTCCTTGGCAAAGGAAATCAAATTCACTATCCTCATGAGGGATTTTAACAATAATCTCCTAATGCTGGTTGCTATGGTACAAGTGACTTTCATGATAATATGTTCTGTAGCTTCTTCCAACCACTTCTGCAACCTTATTTTTTTGTTACGCTCCGCTTGCCAACCCTCATATAACATATTTACAAATACCAGGAAATACGGGTCTATCAGCAGTAACTTAACTTCCCAGATATCGGATCGTTTTCTTTAGTTCAGTATCTTACGTGATTTATGTTCTAAAAATGGTAAAGATAAGATAGTGAAGCTTCGTCGATCCTATAAGTATTTTAGGGAAGAAGAATTTCTGAAATAAGCTGCAAGGCTTGATTGGAAGTGCATAGCGGATGTAACTCGGAGTGCGGATGCTCTAATAACTGCCTAATTACAAACATTACTGGCACGAGCTAATCCTGCCCTGCAGAAAAAGCCATGGATCACTCGTTTCTTGCTTATACAATGTCAGAAAGAGATGTCATCTAAAGAAGATTATTAAATGCGACTAATCTTGCTCTTAAAGGAGACATGTTTGCACTCAACAAAAAGTCTTGTAATTTAATAGTACTTTGCGAAAACGGAAAATATTGCATTTTCGTGACTAGTTCCAACAAAACAGCACCAATTTACAGAAAACTTGGAATGGGATTAAAACCATAATCTCAGTTCACACCTCCTCGCAGATGACATGAAATGGCCACGACGCTTGAAGTCCAAAGGACATAGCGAGTGCCTTAAATGAACATTTTTCATCACTTGGTAGGAAACTCGAGGGCACAATGCAAACGTCTAGGCATAATTAAGTGACTTTATTATCTTTTTAATTATAGTTAAAGATATTAAATTAGATAGATATTGGTAGAATAATTAATTTTGTTACATTAATAGCTATGTTATAAACACTATGTTTCTCTCTCATACGACGACGGAGAAACTATCCAAGATCATTGACAGCCTACAAACTTCAAAAACATCATAGGCAAGCAGCGTTCCTCCGCGACTGTAAGAAATGGCCAGTGCCTTGATTTCACACACCCTATCTTTTGTAATTAATAATTCCTTTCAGAAGCTTGTTTTCCATCCTGTCTGAAGTTAGCGAAGGTTATCCCAGTCTTAAAATCTGCTGTTGCGTACTTGTGTTATAATTAACGTTCTATATTCTTACTTTCAAATGTCAGTTAAGTTTTTGTGAAGGCAATGAACTCTCACCTATACATCTAGCTAGGAAAATATAACTTAACTCATGAATTTCATTTCGGATATCGCAGAAAGCAAATAAGCAAGTCACTCCTTGTTAGTATGATCGAGCAAGTCCGGTCTAGCTTAAATACAAACAAATTTGCTGCAGGCATATTCCTTGAATTACTAAGGGTCTTCGACACCGTGAATCACAACATCTTTCCAAAAAAAACCTGAACATTATGGAATTCAAGGTCATGTAAACAACTGGTTTGCTTCCTTACAAACTACCTCAAGAAATTCGTCGCGATTGACTAGACTGTGCAACCAATGATTTCGAATCGCGTGTAGTGGAATCAGCTTTAGATTTGTCGGCTTCACTTACCAGCATTTGCACATCGAAGAGTCTTTCCTTTGTGTCATCGATTGGCTCCACCGCTACTTCAGCAAATCCATCCGTTCCTTTCTCTGGTAGAAGAGGTAAAATCTGTTGCTGTAGATTGGTGAAAAGGTCCCTTTGTCGTTGAGGGGCGATAGGAATTTTTTGATCTCGCTAGTTGTGGAAGAAGAGTTTAGGCCCTCTGCATCCTGCAGAAGTTTGTGTTTCTGTCCGTTGTGGTATTTCCATTGGCTATGAAAAGAATTAAGTGAGATCGACATTTTGTTAGTCACCTTAACCAAAATCTCCGAGTGGAGATTTCCCTGGTCACGGCACAAAATAGTCGAGCAAGCCGACCTCTGTTCCTTCAACTTCTTTCAAAACCTGAGCCATTTTACCTATTTTCTATTTACAAGTTTTCCTGTTTTAAACAAAGTCGAGATAAAATTAAAGTATGCAACACGTAATAAATGGAATGTCTACAACCAAGGACATCTCCCGTGGTCAAATAGCAAGGTCGAGATATAATTATGTAACACGCCATAACTGGAACGTCTACAATCAAGAAAATCTCGCGTGGAGCAAATTGTAATAGTACCATGACAAGAATTGCATCGTAACACTGCCACCCACATAGTCATATACGCAAAATAAACTCCATTAAAAGCACGTTGAATATGCGAAAAAATACTACACCAAATTTTAACCATGCGGGAAAAGACAATACTGGAAGGCAAACACAAAAAGGTGCAGCGAACAAGACCGATTAGGGTAATGCATGCATGCACGCCGATCTAGCACAAATAAACGCCAAACCGTGTTCCATAATGCGCTGTGCTTGGACCCTTGCTCGTCTTGCTGTATATAAACGACCTGCGACACTGCCTAAGCAATTCGGTATCTCGACAATTTGCCGACGACACTAACATCCTACTATGTCATTCATCGCTAAAAACTATCAGAAAAACTTTAACCAAGGTCGTAGTGAATCTTTTTGACTGGGTCTTTGCTAACCGTCTCTCTCTAAATACCCAGAAAACCGATCATGATCTGTATAAGCCTCCTAGCAAAGTATCTGACTTTCGCCCACGGAGTTAAAATTACCTCTATGTTTGCTCCTGACGACTGCCTTTGGTAAAGAAATAAAGATAAAGATATTTTTGTTCAATAAGTTCAATTACTTAGAATTATTTTCGACGCATCGTTTAGCTGGAAACTCTACAATATTGAACTTTTCAAGAAGTTAACCAAAGATGCTGCAATCTTATCAAAGTTTCGACACTTTTTGTCGCTCAGGACTCTTTAACTTTGTACTTTAGTCCCTTTCTCTCATATGGATGCATAGTGTGGGGTTTCGCAAATAGATCAGCATTAAAAAGATTATATCGTAAGCAGAAATGGACTTACACAAATCATAAGCTTCTCCGACTATTATAACTCGACCTCGCAACTATTTGAGCAGACGCAAATAACTTGAAGAAATAACCCAGCTGAGCAGATAACTTTTCGAGTAAGACTGGAATAATGGCTAATTCCGAAATCCCTAAGGTCGCTTATGTCTCGAAGAGCACTAGAAATGGCGGAATTAGAAAGCTTTATGTTTCAAAGACCTACATCGTTAACTAAGGTGATAGATCCTTGACGTTTGTTGCTCCTAAAATTCTCAACAGCCTGATTGACTTATTTGACAAATATTACGGTTTAACATAGCTACAACGCACTTGCATATTAACTAACTACATGCTACATCATCAGACTGCTGGACTCGTGCCTGTTTAAAACGTTAGCTTTTCTAAGAATAGACTCTATTCTCAATTAGCAATCCGATACGATTATATTGCTGGAGCTTACGTTAGCATGCTATTTGGAAGAAATAACATTGCTGTTGTTGTTTCTGTTGTTTTTGTTGTTTTTGTTGATGATGATGATGTTGTTGTTGTTGTTCTTGTTGTTGGTACACAGGATTGTTTATTCATATGTGCGGTATCCAAAAGAGATGCCGTGTTGGTGGTACTCACTTGTTTTAAAGCATATGGAGCTTCAAACGTGCCTGGGAAGCCCATCATTTACTTGAAAGTATTATTTACTACAAGTTGGACTTGTTGTGTGAATAATTCTTTCCATAGTTCTAACCTCTCTATAAGTAGATTCATAAACGAACCGTCTATTTTGGAATTTTTTGGCTCGCAGCTGGTCCGCTAAAACATTCATTTTTTTATCATTTCGCCGGTTTATTTTACTAAAAAATAAAACTTTAATTTGTATGTACACATCAGTACATCGCAGTACATGTCCATCATCCACGACAAAGCGGTCGTACGTCGAATTCTTCAGTAGTTTACTTTCCACTTCAAACTCCCTTTCCTCCGGGCTTCTTGGCATCGCATTTTCCACCCTCTGCTGGCTTTGTAGCAGCAGGCTTCGCATCAGTCTTCTTGTCTCCTTTTCCGCTCATTCTAGAGATCTCAGTTTGTGCGACGCGAAACGTCTACTCGTACTCGACAAAAAATTTAACTCGAACATTTACATTTACATTTACATTTACTTCAAACAAAACATTTTACTTGACAAAACATGTAACAAAGCAAACTCGTACTCGCTAAAACATTCATGTGCAGAGTAGAGAGAACGGGATTCCTTCTGCTTTCCGCTAACTTCATCCTGTCCGTAAGACGTCCCAGAACAGATTCACAACGACGCTTGTGGCTCCCTACATGCGCGTTAAAATCACCTAGAACGTCAGCAATTTCTCGTTGATGGAAATATCATCATTTAGATTCTCGTAGAAAGCACTCTCACTTCGTTTTTGCTGACTTCAGATGTTGCATACGCAGCAAATAGATGAATCGTGACAGTTAGGGACAATAAGGCTATGAGAGTAGAGATGGATTGGAAGGAGACGACGCTTTTCCATGAAAGATTGAGCAGAAGCTTTTCCACATGCGTTTCAAGTCCTGCCAAATCTGCGCTTTTAATCGAAAGTTGTGCTCGAAGTTGAACTAAAATGTGAAGTCATTAAAAGAACAACTTTGACCAAGGTAACCTCCTTTTTACATTCAGAGCCTGTATCATGGAGTCATTATGTACCATACGATTATCTCTATGGCCTGTGTAGAGACCGTTGCAAGGTTTATGCCCTGTGACACTGGCGCGAGAACATGCCCCTGTAAGAAGACCCATTGATAACGTTATCGTTTATCAATTCCCTGTTACGACAGTTAATGCTTGATGGGCTATTCTTCAGTTTCATCTGTGCCTTCTTGGAGTTGTCTTTGGAGTAGTATAAAGAAGTTTTCTTTTTGAGATGCAAGTTTGGTTGACTGTAGCTGATAACGCTGAGTTTGGTGGCGTAATTAGCGGCTGCATGGAATTGTGTTTGGGCTTGTGACTATTCAGTTTATAGATTTTAAACTGTGTGCATTATGCTTGTGGGCTTTGTGTGAGAGGCCTAGTTGTGATTTGAGCAAACCATTCTCTTTTAATTATGTCTCCCGCATGGCTGTAGTGTGCAGTTAGCTTTTTGCTCTCAAAAATTTTCTCATGCATTAGGTATTAGGTATCAGTTTGCCAGATTTGCTATGGCTTCAGTAAAAATAGAAAATGAGGCAATTGAGAAAGTGGAGTCTTTGGTGGAATTAAGCTTTGCTAAGAGGCAGCTAAAGCTAAACAGTGCTGCAGATGGTAAGCTGCCTTAATAACCTCTTTTTCTGAAATTACCTAGCTAATGGCACTTGTTTGTCATGATTCTTGTGCATGCCATGGTGCTCTGTCTAATTTCTGATCATATGTAGTTTAATGCTGTGGAAGTAATTCCTTTTTGATTGCATGTTGGTATGTTCACATTTCTCTTGGATCTGTTAGTCTCTTACATATAGGACAAATACTTTGTTTAATAAACATCTGTTTTGGGTGGCCATGCATCAAGTTGCTTTAAATGAGCTTGATGCATGTTTTTTTCCTCGGACCATTATGTTCGATCAAATTCAGCTGATAATATTATGCCTTATGTGTCATGATGTCTAAGATGTGCTCCATAGTTTTTCAAAGATGATAACACTTTCTCTGCGTCTTGAAAGCAATGGCTCCCGTGGCAAAGGGGTACGCATCCTTTAATTTGGAGAATATTTAATAAGAACTGGAGCACTTCTTTGAACCACTTTCTAGTAGACCTGGTACTGCAGAAATTCAATGAAATTCAAGCAAATATACCTAATAATACTGGGACCTGTGGAATGGTTTAATTTTGCTATGCCCCCATCCATGTGTACCTTAGTAATGTGATATGATGACAAAGTTTGTAGCTTTATATAGAGCACTTGCTACTTCTTTTTTATTGTAATATGGGGCTTATTGTGAGTTTTGTATGTAGCAAACAGATGTCTTTTTTAATGGCTTTAAATATTCGTAATTCATAACACTGATTGGGGTTACCATAGTGGGTTTCTCTACTCCAAGAAGATAACCTGTAATCAGTGTTTGCACTAAGAGCAGCTGTCATAGCATCACTCAAATCAAGTTGATATTCAGGCTTATTGTGTACAAGTCTGCCGTTTGACACTTTCAAGTTATAGAACCACTTATCAACTGTTGTTTCTGCAGGACTGCTTCTGTGCATGTTGAGTTTTTGGATTCTTTTGAATTGGAACTTCTAGATTGTTGTTAGTCGACTGATATATAATTCGGATGAAATAGAGCTGCTCTGAATGCCATATTGATACTTTCATCAGAGGAATCTGAATCTGAGTTACCTGTTCTATTTTTTATTTCTGGTGATCATATCTCTAGACATGCTGGTACATGCTATAAAACTCATTGTGTGGGTGATTGGTATTGGGTGATTGAAAAGAGTATCATGTAGAACTCGTAACCAATATCCTTTGTAACCAATATATACATTTTATTGATATGCTAGGTCCTTCCTTGTATTTTTCCTTTGGTTATTGGGTAAAGCTTCTAAGTATAACTAACTGAACTTGCACTTGTCACCCATTCTAAAATATGAGCACCCCATACGTTTAGCTCAGTGTGACACTCTGTTATGTTGGCAGTGTCTTGGCCATGCAGCTCTAACAGTTATGTTCAGTTAGTTACAGTGTTGTTGTGGGGTTTGTTTGTTGGGGTCTGGGCCTGTATCTACTAGACCTAACCTGTATATATGTATCTATGCAGATTCAATCATTTTACCTTCTGTAGTATAATTATAATTACTTATCACCCCATATTCATATTTACTCTAGCAAAAGAAATTGTGGATAGCATTCGCGACACTGAGAAATTGCATGCTCTCTGTTTGGAGGGAAACACTCTTGGGCTGGAAGCAGCTAAGGCAATTGCTGAAGTCTTAAACAGCAAGGGCGAATTTCAGGTTTAATTCATCCTGTTAATTCAGTAGACTTATCCCTGGGTTGCGTGAAAATTGCGTGCTTTTTTATGGAATCCATATCGTTTGTCTGAGATAAACTTTCTGAACTGCAAAGAAAATAAAAACACAAGTTTTTTGTTTATATCTGTTGTTTATCTGTTTCTGACTTTAGAAAGCTTTATGGAGCGACATCTTCACTGGCAGACTACGATCCGAGATACCTCCATCATTGGTTAGTGTTTTTAGATTTGGTTCATTTAGTTGACCTTCCAGTTTCAACTCGACCGCCTCTTACTGACTATTCGTTATTGTAGTTGTTAGTCATTGAGAATGCATCTGAAAAATGGCTTAACCCACGACTTTTTCTGGTCTACTTTATGGGCTCTTACAGATAATTTCATAGTTATAGCAGAGACCTGTGTGACTAATTTCAGGACTATATTGTGGCGTATTGGGCTCTCCAAGGTTCTTAGATCTTGATCAAGTTTTACTTGGGCATGTGACTTCACAAGGATCTCTCTTGTAAATGTTGAGCTGGCTCACAAGGCGTTGATGATGAGCTGTTAAAATACTGGCTTCCTTGTCTTGTTCCGATTTGCTGATTGAGTACTACGACAAGTGAGACTGAAAGTTATTTTCTCTGCAAGTCGCTATGTGGTTATGAAATGGATTGATATGATCGGTGCCCTCTGCAATAAGTACGGGTCGTGCACCGTAACAAAATTATGTTACCTGGTAATTGTTGCTGACATTTCAGTGCAATATGTCTGCTTCTCTGCTCATGTTCAACAAGCATTCTTAGCAAGGATCCTTATTATTACGGTAAGACGCAAGATTTGCTTTGGCATTTGAATCAAGGGTTTTGTTTGAATTCATAGGAATTTCTAGGTGATGGCATTATTGCAGCCAAGGCGAAGTTGCACACACTGGATTTAAGCGACAATGCATTTGGACCCGACGGTGTTAAAGGCATTAAGAAGCTACTTCTGAGTCCTGCTTGCTATTCTCTTACTGTCCTTAAGCTTAATAATAATGGTTTGGGCATTGGTGGAGGGAAGGTATCGTACTCCATATAGATTTTTTTGTATTTCATTCGGCCTTAATGTTGTTTATTGAAGGAATTTTACTTTGTCGGACCTAAGCATGTGGCATTTGTGTCTTATAAGCACTGTGATTTATCTTCTTTATCGGCTGATATCATAGCCGACATGAGCCTAGCAATAAGAAATAGATTGATTTACGTGAGGTTTAACGAAGCTGTTTGTAACGTCTTATTCCGAATGTATCGTTACAAGAGCGCCCGTGAAGAGCTTTACCTTAGCAGACGTCAAGTTTGTGTTTATATCAAACATATTTGTGTTCTTTTCTACACACTGGTGTCCCAATAGCACCTGATCAGGTGGACGTCGGGTCCTTTTTATTCTATTTGCTATTTTGCGTGGTTTTAATTCACGAGGTAGAGGACGTTGGCTGCCTAGTATAAGTTGTTCTGATTAAGCAAACCAATTGCGTTCTATCATAGATCCTTTCTCAGGCTTTTATCGACTGTCACAAGTCCAGTGTTGCTGCTGGCCAGACTTTTGCACTAAAGGTTTTTATTTCTGGAAGAAACAGACTTGAAGACGAAGGTGCTACTGCCCTGTCACAGGCGTTTAAGGTATCGATGAATAAGTTTATAATAATAAAATAGTATAATATATAATATATAAGTAATAATATCTAATAATAATGTAATAATATTATATATAATTATTAAGAAATAATGTAAAACAAATATAATAATAAATATAATATATAATAAATGCATAATAAATATATTATATAATATAAACTTGTATATTATATATATATATATATATCAATATATAATGAGTATAGAATAAATATATAATATATAATTATATAATAATATAATATTAGGAAAAAGTGGCTTTATTCTGGTGATGTTGTTGGTGTTGGAGCTGGTGTTGGTGGCAACGGCTGTAGTTGGTGTTATGGTGGTGATGGTGGTGGTATTAGTGGTGCTAGAAGCAGTTAAGGTGCTCTAAGTACTTGGTAATAATCTTATCGGCTGTGCTGTATGCATTCTTTCCCTCTCTTGGGAAGGTTCTTGGAAGTCTGGAAGAGATTCAAATGCCGCAAAACGGTATTCGTCAAAAAGGAGTGGCTGCGTTGTCACAAGCTTTCCAGGAGAACAAGAACCTTAAGGTAGGAGTACCTGTCGATGTTCCTTCGGAAGAATTTTTTTCATGCTTCTCTCTCTGAGCGAAGAAGTGCCGTACGTACAGGACATTTGTACGATCATCCTGCGACCAGCGTCTTTCTCAGGCTTAAATTAATGAATACATGTATCGAATGTGTCTTAAGCTATCGAAATACGCGGCGTGTCAATTTTTGTGGCATTTACTGATGATTTTTTTGTACCGTTTGCTTGTTGGCTGCCAAACTGAACCTTGCTCATCGCATTAAAGCTACGCCATTGATGTTAGTCGGGTCTTGCATATATAAGGGAGGATTTTTGTTGGCTATTTGGTGGTGGCTCTTTTAGGTGGTGAACATCAATGACAACACGTGTACGGTAGTTGGAAGTGAGTCGCTTGCAAAGGTTAGTTTAAGTTCATTTCTAGTGCTCTAATAGTTTGCATGCGCAATTGAACGCACTCTCTTTAAAGAAAGAAGTTTGCACTAGAAAGTGGGTTGAATTCGTAAACGCATTTTCTGCGCAAAGTATTAGTAAACTCTCTAAGGAGATTTATTGGTTTCTGGAGTTCGTCTTTAATATTCTTCCATGGCTTAAACTATTATCTAGAAGCCTAGTTGTTATCACCTTTATCTTGAAGTGTTTGCCTCATCTGGCAAAGTTAGAGACTCTTAATGTTGGAGACTGCCTTCTAAAAGACAAAGGTGCTGCCGCAATAGCGGCAGCTCTGGCTGCTGATCTGCCCTGCTTGAAGGTTAGTCAGCGTCTGCCTAAGTTATCTTTCGTAGACAGTGACCATGGGCTATTCTGAGTGGACAGTCGTGAGTGGTAGTTGCGTAGCTGTTTTCTTTCTCTTATTGCTGCCGTTTTGTACTGATGGTGAGCTTCTGTCCGGTCATGCGCAACTATAGCTTTCTTTAACTATAGGAAGTAATCATGTCGTTCAACGAGATCAGAAGAGAGGGGGCCATGGCCGTTGTCGAAAGCATGAAGAAAAAAAGAAATCTCAAGCTTCTAAATTTGGATGGTACGCTCTTGATTTGTTTGCTTGTGCGCTCTCCGAGGGTCGTTTCGCTTCATATTTTCAACTTTGTGGTGCAGGTTCGTGAAGTTTAAAGCAATGCTGTTGATGATTTCAAGAGCGATTTCCATTGGTTGCCTATTCATCGTTGCGTCACCTGTTACCCTCCGCTTTAACCGTTTTCTTATGTTTTCGTTCCTTCAAGGCAATCAGCTGGGTGATGGCGTGGAAGACGTGCAAGATCGTATGGCCGCGTTTGGTTTGATCAGTGCTCTCGCTCCATTTGATGAGAACGAAGAGCCTGACTCGGAAGAGGACGATGCCGAGGCAGCCGAAGATGGTGCGAGCGAAGACGAAGAGGCGGATGACGATCTGTCGCTTCAGATTCGGGGAATGGGTTTGTCCAAGGACTCGGCCTTGCTCAGCGAACCGCAAACTAGCGGCCAATCGACGCCTGTGAGTGAGCCCGTATTGCGCCGTGCCTTCATCATGGAACTATTATTTTAATTACTATTAATTGAGCTTAAAATTGACTCTGAAATTATTATTAATTAATTAGTAATTATACTTATTATTGATTGAGCTGTGTGACATGAAGATTGCTGGCAGTAATCTGTTGTGTCGTGCTGGCCGTTTTGTTTGAAGGAAAATGATTTTCGTACGTTTGCAGCCTGCTTCTGTGGACGACGTTCGCAACTTTCTTCGGTCGCCAACTTTCGCGTCGTGGCAACGCTTTAGTCGCTCTAATCGCTGCCAAGTTCTCGAAGAAGTCATTAAGAATGTGAGTGCGCTTCGTTCATTATCTCGTCTATTTTATAGATTTTTTTTTTAGGTAAGCAAGCGCTCACGTTGAAACATTTCAAACTTTCTTGATGTCGGTGCGACCCAAGCTATATTCTGTTGGTATCTCAGCGCATAGCGTGTTTTAGGAATTTTAGTATTCCGTTGATTTGCTGTGTTATCAAGCCAGTAGTGTATGGACTTTCAAAAACCCTCTTCGCATCCGAGATTGCATCATGGCGTAATAGTTTGTCCAGAGCTATAACAACCACCCTTGCTTACCTAATAATGTGTGTGTGTGTGTGTGTGTGTGTGTGTGTGTGTGTGTGTGTGTGTGTGTGTGTGTGTGTGTGTGTGTGTGTGTGTGACCTTTCATGTTTGGCAGTGTTAGATGCATGTGACATCCCCCATCGATCCCTTCAAAGCTAAGCTGCTTTAATATTTTGATGTGCTGGTAAATTGCGTGTTCCCTGGCACTTTTGGGTTGGTTTTGGTTCGTTTGGAGCTTTGTTTAAGAGCAAGCGCGTTTCTTCTTCTTGTAGGAGCTTTTGCCAAATATCGACAAGGCTGTGAGTGCTTTCATACAGGTAAGCCCTGCTGTTGAGTTGTTTTCGCCAATGCGCACATACGTTCTTTCCGCGTCCTGGAGGCGTGCTCTACGGTGACAATTCGTAAACTAAAGCACTGTTTGCAAGACCACGCGATTGAATGGTATATTTTTTATGTCTTGGTTGGAAGTGGAAAGAAATATGATTTGCTTGCTGGCTCAGTGTGTGCGCGTGTGCACAAATGTATGCATCCGTATACATTAGGGTGGCCCTTATTTGGCATAATTTTTTTTAATTTAATTTTTTGTGTGTCTGACCCCCCCAAATGGTTCCTTTTGATGAAAAATCAATGTGCACAAAATTTGAATGACTTATTATGACATTAACTGGTGGC
>QQSS02193646.1:0-12854 GCA_003687565.2 Craspedacusta sowerbii
TAGAATAGAAAATCTAAATACCTCATAGTCATTTGCAGACGTCACCGGGATGCGAGCTGCTGACCACTTGTCTCCTTGATTTCCTTTCATCTGCCACATCAGCTCTTTGGTAATAACATTTACCCCGACCAACGTGGACAGGTACACGTTCAAGGTTCCCGTAGACGCCCCGAACATGTGGTACCAGAAGCTCAAGCAACTACCCTGACCGACTGTGGGGCCGAATCGCATGCTATACAGGGATGCCTTGTCACCACGCGTCTGGGGTGCAGACGACTCGATGAAAGCATAATAACCTTAACGGATAATGTAATAGAGCATAGAAGCTCGGTTCGGCGAATTATTCGAAATTTCATGAAAAATTCAAAGCAGATAAAGGACCCAATACAGAGCCGAAATAACGCTGAAATGATGTCACAACGTCAAATATGTGAATGAACATGCACATTCCTAAATCTGCCTCACCTCTTTCAGTACCCGTGGTATGATCGGTCGAAGGTCCTGTAAAAAAACTCATAGTAGCGCCCTGACCAATCATCCAGTCAAAGTCGTCATCAGTACCCTGGGTCCAAGTACAGGTGTCGATATCTTCAAAATCGCAGTATCCAGGTGGAGGACACTGGCCCTCCCGAAGGCGAGTGTCGTCAATAGCTATATCGCCTCGGAATCCGTCTCCCTTAGTGCCGCCAACCATAACCTAGAAGTTGAAATTCATTGCAGTGCGCAGACAGTTGCGGCCCATAAGAAAGTCCCTTCCTATCTCTCAATCAAACTTATGTGGCAAGGTATGTAAAATTATCACGGGACCGTTGTATTACGCGAGTCAAGATCAAGATTTAGTTACTGCAGTGACCCGACTGTCCAGAGGATTCAGCGCGCAAACGTCACAATTCTAAGAACCTCCAAAAAACGCCTCCCAAAGGGCCTAACAAAACGCAGGAAAAACGATCTTACAGTGAACCATCCTTTCCTTGTGATTGTAGCCTGCCCTTGGTACCAAGTATCGTTCTGGTTTCCAGACAATTTGAATGCCGAAAAGACAAGAGACCCATAGCTGATGGAGACCGTCAAGCTGCCGATTTGGTCGCCATACATGTGGTAATAAAAGAGAAAACACATCTGCCCGGTGCTCAGGTACCACGGTGAATATAGCATGGCAGTGCTGCCTTTCGGCGCTTGGTTTGACGTTTCAAGGTACATGTAATGGCCTACAAAATAAACCAAGAATAGGAATAGGAAATGATTGCTTTGTCACAAAAATAACACAGACCTTAAGAAACACGCACGAGACGTTGATTGCAAGCTGAAATAGTGAGTTACTTGATCGCAAAAAAAAAAAAAAATCAGAAACTTGTCTAGGAAGAGCCCTTTTCCTAAGAAGGACACAAACAATTAAGTTAATCCTAGCACCTCGCGACAATCTAGCATACACACACCACGCACACACACACACACACACACCACACACACACACACACACACACACACCACACACACACACACACACACACACACATGCACACAGGAGCACATCCCTTCGTCAAACTATATAAACTGAGACATGCAGCTATATTAACTGAGAGATGCAGTATTGCCGACCTTCATTGTAGCGAGTGCCCATTGCGATACTATACCTTTCTAGTTATAACCCAAAACCACACTCGCTCGCAAGCACATATTTATCATGCAACCAGATTTAAGACAGACAAATAAGCATACAAATAGACAGACAGACAGACAGACCAAACACCGACAAACGGGCAAAATAGGAGGGACATAGATTGATCGATGGGCACACCAGACAGCTAATTTAGCACAGACGATATTAGGTACAGAAATGCAAATGCTTCGAAGCGAACGCTTCAACTACAAATTGTCACAAGCCTTTGATGCACATACCAAATGAAGTCTGGTAAGTGTGGTCATTTGAGGGACCAGTGTCAGCCGAGGTTGTTGATCCCGAGCCTCGTGTCCACTCCAGGCCGTCTTTGTTTTTGGGATTGTACCACCCGCAGATCTGGGCAGACTCGAATGTGCACGTACCTAAAAAAAAAACAATTTTAGGGGACAATGAGGGGAATCGCCCGTCAGGCATTCTAGTCATGTGTTTTAGCTGCAAAATTGGCGAATATAAGAAGTAAATACTGTCTCCACTGTACTGTAGATTCATGGAAGGTACTCCAAACGAAAAATGCTTACTTATTTCTCGGGTTGATGCATGATCTTATATTTACAATATGTAGCACATTGTGATATAAAATCAAATATAATATATCAATCCACTTCACACTCCGCACAAATATAAAATATCAATCCACTTCATTCTTTGAAATTGTAGAGCTGAACACCTCTACCATTCCGCTATACAAAGCCCCGACGCGTCTTGCCAGATATTGGGGAATGGTATTGGACCCGGATTGCTGTAGCGGAAAAAATTTAGTCTATGAAATAGTAAAAATTTAGTTTATAATAAAAATTTATTATAAAAATTTAGTTTATGACAAGTGCGATTTGTGAAGTGTTTGATTTATAAATGGCTATTGTCAGTTAGTGGAGTGATCCACCTCCTCTTTGTTTATGGAGCGCAAAGCGCAACACTTTCAACTAGACAACTAGACCTACGTGAACTGGTGAAGACATGAAGACCATGACTTGCATATAAATGAGCATAGGCGGGAACGGAGCAGCAAGAAAACAACGATAGCCTGAAATCTCATGAAAATACCTTGCATTTCTTTGAATGACTCACATTTAGTAACACAGAACCAATAACAACTGAGAATTTGAAAGCTAGAATAGAAACAGGAATAAGAGAAACAAAACAAAACAAAACAAAAATATCTTTACCTGATTCGATGCAGTCACCGTAAGAGATATCAATGTCATCAATAGCTATGTCCCCTTTGAAGTCGCTGCCACGAACCCCTTCAATGACGATCTAAACATTTCCAAGTAAATCACCGGAAAGACGTTCATTAAAGATCCCCTCCGATAAAATATGTAAATACTTGCCCAAAGGAGACAGCGGTAATGTTAAGCATTTAAAAAGCAGACAGCATTGCGGATGCCTATTAGAATAATTTTTTATACATGCTACTTTCAATGTTAAATAATATTTTTACCAAAAAAAATTGACTAGAGCTTTTCAAGAGCAATACACAACATTGCGAGACACGCTGAAAAATATATTTAAAAAATAATAAAAAGCCAGCCCAGACCTGAGTCGGATCAGCGATATTTATTTGCACTTCCTGATGTTGCCATTCAGGGCCAGCCGATCCATTCCTGTACCACAGTACCGGACCATATTTGTAATTTGTCTTCGTGTAAACCTTCAATGTGTCAACGTGCGGTCCGTACATGTGGTAAGTAAAAAACAGGCAGTAAGTCAGACGGGTACCATTGCTAGGCGCATATATTGCTGGGCTTAAAATTCTGGCTGTATCGTTGGGATTCCGCGGGTAGGACGTTTCAATATATAGATAGTAGCCCATGCCTGCAAGTACAAAGGACTAGAATTAAACCAATAAGACCAACAATTTAAAACAATTTCATCAGATTCGTTACCTTTAAAAATCCGCATTGAGTCAAGCCAGAATGGGAAAAGGAAGCGCGAAAATAAAATTTGATTAAATTTGAACATTTTCGGAGATAAAGAGATATTATGTTAGCAGAATAACACCAGGTAGGAAGTAAGCCAAATCGGCAGGTACTTGGTAACAATACCGCGAGAAAGCAAATGGCTTTTCCTGGGTTGCAGTAGCTTAGAAAAAAGGCACTGCTTAGTCGTGTTCAATACGTTTTGATGGCATTCTCACAAATTCAAACAGGTAGCGTTAACACACACACACATACACACACACACACACACAAACGCTCAAACACACACAAACATAAGCACACACATACATAAGCACAATCACACACAAACACATACACAAGCACAAACAGAAACACAGACACATGCTTTCTTTGTTTAAGTCGTTTTATAAAGACAGGAAAAAATCAAAAACGATGCGTAAGGCAACGCTCTACGCCAACTGACGTTTACTAAACAGCATCACGCTTCAAAACTTCGACCACTTTGATTACGCCTCCCACAAACAGCCAACCAGAATTTCGACAAAAACATCTTAATAATTGGTATTCTAAGATAGGCCAAGTTCTGAGCCCTTGGATAACAAGGAAATAAAAATGAAAACCCTGACCACTCAAACCTACTTGTGTTAGTGGTATGATCAACAGTGGGGCCAGTCCCAATTGTGCCGGTAAACCCCTTGTTTCTTGTCCAGTCAAAGTCATCATCCTTCAGCTGAACCCAGTTGCAGATGTTCTGCTCAAAGTTGCAGCCAAAAGGAACTGCATTCGCGGGCAGCACTGGACATGCTCCAGCATAATCCACAACTACTACATCGTCAATGGCAATGTCTCCTTTATAGCCGTTTCCACGAATACCTTGAAAAATGAGCTAAACGAGAACGAACAATCAACGCTATAATCAATTTAAAGTGCTTCTTAAATCATAAAGTAATATCATCGACATCGTCGTTTCATATCAGAATTTAGAAGCTGATGGTGGACCATACAGAAGAGCATTGCAAATGCATTCTTGAATCAGGGAAATGATCGGAACGATAAAGAGGCAGGACATTTGCAACCGTTCCGCCAACGCATCCCGCAAACCAGGCGCAACAACCTTAAAGCAACTTTAAGGTACCTGCATGGTCTGCTGTCTACTGATCAGTGGCGCCTGTCCCTGTAGCCACTTATCTCCCTGGTCGCCTTTCATCGACCAGACGGTCGTGAACGACTGCTGTGCAACCTGCATGACGACATTGAGCTCGCCAATGTCGGTACCGTACATGTGATACCAGAATGTGGCGCATTTACCAGCTCCACTAACGAGTATCACCTCGCTTTCCATCTGGGCAGTGTCATACGGCAGCCGTGGATAGGACGATTCGATGAACATGTACCGACCTAAAATTCAGTCCAAAACGTTCACAATACACTTGATAAAGATTCATACGCAGGGCAGTGTATCAACGAATATGGCAACGTTCAATAACTTAATCGACCCAGAGACAAGCACGCAGCACGTTCGGATAACGCCCAGCTTAGTCGAACGACGTTAGTTGAACCTACCCAATTTCAAAAACACATAACCAACCCACCAATCTTAAAGGTTAAAGATACTTACACAATTTCAAAAACACATAACCAACCCACCAATCTTAAAGGTTAAAGATACTTACACAATTTCAAAAACACATAACCAACCCACCAATCTTAAAGGTTAAAGATACCTACACAATTTCAAAAATACATAACCAACCCACCAATCTTAGTCGTTAATGAAACCTACCCAATTTTAAAAGTACATAACCAATCTACTAATCTTAGACGTTAATGAAGCCTACCCAATTTCAAAAATACATAACCAACCTACCAATCTCAGACGTTAACGAAACGTACCCAATTTCGTTCCAGTGGAGTGGTCTATCGCAGGACCAGTCCAAGTTGTTGCTGTCGTGCCGCTACCGAGTTGCCACTCAAACTGCGTAGGTCGCCACGGGGCGGTAAAATAACCGCACTTGTCTTGCTCGAAGTCACAATTACCTGAATGACAGTGGCACAATCAATACCACCGCGACAAAGTTCGAGACAAATTCTAGCATAAATTGGGCCATTGGCTATAAATACTTAAATACGTTAGAAAAAGAATGAAAAAAACAAAACAAAAAAAAAACAAGAACAACAACAACAAAAAAATACACACAGAAGAAACAAGCACTCCGAAAACACTGCTTTGCCTAAACTCACAAATAAACTAAGAACTCATAAGTACACATGCATCAATGACTATAAGACTTATAGAGACGCACTATAAAGCTACAAATAGTAATAGCGTACCTGGATGTGGACACTTTCCCTCGGTGATAGAAACATCGTCGATAGCAATATCTCCAGCATATGAAGATCCTACCTCGCCTTCAAATATGATCTTTGGAAGAAATTATACGACAATAACAGAAAATCTAGCAGGTATACATGGTATACTCAATATGTCCCGATTTCAAATACGTCTATAGTTGAGCAATATGGCGATTTACACATATGCATTGAATATTTAAAAAAATTAAGAAAATGAAAAAAATTTTTAAATATTCTAATTCCAAATACATTGTTGATAATGATGCAAATTGCTCGGTCACAGTAATTATGGGCGTGCATGTTGTAGGTAGTTTAATTGTAGTGATCGTGTTGGTGTCGTCCACAAGCGTAATTTTATACTGGGCCAGCATGGGTGTGACGTGTTGCCTGGCGTGTCTCTGTTTATAGCTATTTAATGACCAGTTTATTCTTTACTTGTATTTAATTATGTGATGTTTTTCATATAAATGTGCGTCCAAAGTTTACATTGCAGGACAAAGAAAGTAAGTATGAGAGTAACAGTAACAGTGATGTAACAGTGAAGTGTCAGTACTACAAAAATCGATTCGAGACCACTGGCCTTCTTCGCCTATCTCTACCGAACTACTTCTCAACATAGATCCATAGTTGAGCAACATAGTGACTTACAAACAAGTATTGAATTTAAAAACAATGAGAGGCTACAAAGTTGTTTTTAAATATTCTGATTTCCAATACGTCCATCGTTAAGCAACATAACAATTTCAACTATTGACTTCAAGAGTTTCAAAAAAAAGGGGGAGGGGGGCGACTCACCTGGTACTTCACAGGACTGTCAATGGTTACTCGCGTAGGCATCCAAACGTCACCCTGGTTTTCCGATAACTTCCAGATCGGAGATGATCGGGAACCATTCTGGGACACCAGGATGTTTAAGCTTCCAATGTCTCGACCGTACATGTGGTAGTAGAACCTTAAGCAGCGGCCCTCGCTGCTGGGTTCAAACTCTTTGGAAATAAGCCAGGCTTTGTGCCCTGTGGTTTGAGGACTGGACGCCTCAATGTACATGTAATAACCTACATAGAATTAAGCCAGAGAGTAAACAATCCGCGAATGCGAAAACGGATAATGGCATTGGCATTGAAAGAAAAAAGGAGAGCATAAGCTATATATATATATATATAGCTTATGCTCTCCTTTTATATATATTGATGTAAATATATACATACGTATATATAATCAAAAGTTAACTAAAAACATCCTCACCAGCAGCAGTTCCGTATGTGTGATCAACTTGCGGTCCCGTTGACGTGGACGAAGTACCAGCGTTATCTCGCGTCCAGTCGAAATTGTCGCCAGCCATGTTCTTCCAGCCACACAGGTCCGGATCCTCAAATGTGCACTCAGCTAAGACGCAGAAAAGGAGAGATTTCAAAGTGCGCGAATGCCATCATTCACACGGAAGTTTACATGCCGCCGATGTATTGAAACACAACATTTATCTTCTGCCCATCTATATTTTCTTAAGTTTAAACTGAGCACTAACAATAAACACGTAGATGCCACAGCTGCAATGCAGGGAAAGGTATGGAGGCTAAATCCCATGACTGGACATAAGATTCTCACCAGACGGAGGACACGGTCCATCGTTCAGCGCCAAATCATCAAGCGCGATGTCACCCTGATAGCCATCTCCAGCTATGCCGTCGAATAAGAGCTGAGATATGAAAGTAGGTTAAGACGCTAAACGAGGCCGTTACGGACGCACAATCTTAAAGAATAGCGCTTTCACTAAGAATTACGCAACGGCATGCATTTAGCGTTATAGACTACATATTAAAGATTTCAGGTTACGCCACAAGAATCAAGACTCAAGACTCAAGATTGTTTTTCAATAAAATTACTTTTAGCATATCACAAACATGCAGAGAGCATAAACAAAGTTGATTTTACCATCAACATGCTTATTTATGGACACGCTTGGTTACTCGGAATACACCAAGCAAAACCTAACCATTCAAAGTCGAACGTTATTTCGTATGCTACAGATACGTCCGAGGAAGACATCTAAATTATGAATTGACAAATAATGAACGTTCAACTTACTTTGAACTTGGTAGAGCTGGACACTTCCACGAGAGCGTGACGCCATCTGTCACCCTGAGTCCCGCTTTTGGTCCACAAGGTCATCATGTTACCGTCCTGTTGTCGATGGACGGTCAGGTTTCCGATATGGTCACCGTACATGTGATACCAAAACTGCAGGCACATTTGACTTGTACTCGGGATTTCTGGACTAACGAGCCGCGCGACGTCGTTCATCACTCGCGGGTACGAAGTCTCAATGTAGATGTACCATCCGCCTGAACGCAATTTTAAAATTCGTTTCAAACTTCAAATGAACGTCGATAACACTTCGCGTTGCAATGGCAGTTCCTGAATCTTGAAGGTGCAAGGAATAAGGTTGAAAAAATCCTTACAAACGTCGAATTAAAGTATATAAAATTTCTCTTGCAAAGGCAGTTCCTGAATCTCGAACATACAAGGGAATGAGAAGCTGCGAAATCCTGCGTATATTAAGTTTTTTGGAAGCAACAAAGCATAAAAAATCAGGAAGTTTGTATCGCATAGCGCTTCCAGGGATCGTTAGCGCTTCCTGCGCTCGTATAGCATATATTCCTGATTACCAACCGAAAAAAATAATATATTAACCCAAAATACCTTAACATTCCGACGAACGGTTTACTACGCCACTGCGCATCGCAGAGGTAGCCCTAGCGCCCAATAATCATAAACGCCTGAGCACATTACACACCACATCACAGCTTCTTTGACGGTCTGGCAACAGACACAAGCAGAGTAGCAAGACTACGAGCTCTAGCAAAAGCCAAGAGAAAAAATCCATTGCAGAAAGCCCTACAAACTTAATGCGTTTGTATGTGTTGAATGTTTCCATGGCTAATGAGAGTTCGCAAGGCTTGCGCACACGTCCGTAACAGCCAACTCCAGATGCATGCAACTACTCTACGAATTAAATTATAATACGAATAGAGGCCACGCATGCTGTCGGATCGGATTGAGGCATTGTAATGCTTGGCTTGAAATTTAGGAAATAAAATCCTTCAACAGAATCTTCCCATAAAAAGACTACTTAGGAACAACGATAAAATAGTGCGCGAATAACACGGTTAGATAGTCGGGTTATGTTGAGTAGTAGTTGACGTAGTCTGTACGCGGACGTGTGGAGCAGTGGTTAAGAGCTCTGTGCTCGGAAACTAGTGGTCGTGGGTTCAACCCCTTGCCGTGGCGTCTCTTTTCGTAGGTTCACTTCGAGTTGCCTCCCTCCCGGGGTCGGTGAAATAAGTACTAGTAAATATCTGCGAAGTCAACTGTAGATGCAATAGCCCCACGCCCAGGACAAATAATTACATTCTCACTACAGGAGCAAAAAAAACGCAAGCATGCACCGCCCAACTCTCCGTTCGGAGTCGGATGGACCTTAGCTTACGGACACACTTCCATAAACAATTTTCCGACATAGCATTTGAGGATAGACCTCGGAGCCCCTGGCAGACTTCTTTTCTCAATAAGCATAGAATAACAAGGCACAGGTATCCAATCACGCCTTAGTACCTTGAACGTTAGAGGCAAATATAAAACTGTAAACAAATATAAACTTGCAACTGCTGAGTCGTAGACAAACACTTGAAAGTGAGAGGCAAATATAAAACTATGTAACTGACATGCACCGGCAACGGCTGAATCGTAAGCAAACATTAGTGAGAGAGCAAGCTTACTTGCGCCAGTGGTATGATCGGTTTGCGGTCCGGTATCGAAGGAAGCAGTGCTTCCCTGGTGACGGAGCCAGGTAAATTTCGCGGTGGTATCATCCGACCAGGCACATTTATCAAACGTGAAGTTGCAGCTGTACTGTGTCAAGGCTGGAAAAGAAGTGATTGAACGCCAATGTGCTCGATCTTGCTAAGAAAAACATGGCTGCATATGTGAAGTTGTCGCACGTTTTTACACCGCATAGAACCTTTTAGTATGCACTAGTATCTTCCAAAAATAAAAACGTTCAGGGTTAATTAGTACTTAACAACTAATCAAAAACTTAGTAATAACTACTCACGGTTTTGCAACCAACGAAAAGAACATTCAAAACCAGATTGTGCAAGATTGCAGAACATGAGGCGAATCAGACCCTCAACAAAGATAAGGGAAGAACGAAACAAAGAACATAAATAAATACATCTCTTTAAAAAGGCATGGAAAGCCTACATAACGCATCAACCACATTGAATTTAGAACGGACCAGCAACCCAGGCAAAAGATGGCTCGCAAAAAGCGAATGAACCGAGATGCGAGGCGATAAGAAATGGTATAATATCAGGATATGAAATGATTAGTTGATCATACCGACATATGAAGGAAAATGACTCTCACAAACCACCAAAAGCTGCAGATAAAACCAAGAGCAAAACTAAAACAAAGAAAACTAAAGCAGGAACGCCACGCGAGGGAAAATACCTGGCGTCGGGGGCGCTGTGGTAGTCACCGTGCTTGGAGCTATAGTAGTCGGATCGGGAGGAACGGAATTAGCGGGAATATTTTGGCACCGAAAATTTGTGAAGACGATGTCATCGATGGCGATATCGCCAAGAGGTCCACCTCCCCGAATACCTTCAAATACGACCTAAGAGCAAAAGCAAGTCAACATGCGATCCAAAAGCAAGAAAAAGATGGCATCTTTGTTCTTAAATTATTATAGCCACGTTTATATGTAACACTAGGCAGATGTCCGTGAGGGCATTGAGCGCTTTACGACTGTAAAAAACAAATGACCAAAAGCCGATGCGAGGAGTTAATAAAAGAGACCTTCCAGGAATTATCCGAACACGCACAGCACTCATAAAGACCGACCTGATAATCCACAGTGGACTGCAGTGGAGCTTGACCGCTCATCCATACATTGAACGATCCCTGTCTACCTTGCTCTCCGGAGAGCGTCCATATCCGATATAAAGTATTGTTCTGTCCACGCATGTGCACATTCAGGGTGCCGATATCGGGCCCAGCCATGTGATACCAGAACTGGACACACCGCTGTAGGGAGGCAGGGAACATTTCCGACACAAGCCAAGCCGTGTCGCCGGACTTTTGCGGCGAAGAAGTCTCAATAAAGGCATACGTCCCTGTGAAGTACACAAACATTTAACCGTAGTTAACGCAATGAAATCATTAACGATAAGCTTATGCCAAACTGAAACCGGAGGAGCGCGTGAAAAGCCAGCTATAACGTCCACCACAGAATTGAATTAATGCGGTGGGAACGAAAACCTACCTCCGTCCGTGCCGGTGGTATGATCGACACTTGGCCCAGTCAAAAAACTCGTCGTCTCCCCTTGACCCAGAATCCAATCAAAAGTGTCTGACTTGTCAAAGATGTTTGTCCACGTGCACATGCCGTCATCACCTTCAAAGTTACAGTTTCCTGAAAAAACCCACACTTAAACATTTTACCTCTAGAGCTAGCATAAAACTGACTCACTAGCGTCATCAGATGGGAAGGGAAAATCTGTTTCCCTTTTTCAGCATCTCGCATCACCTTGCAGTAAACAGCAATGCACGCGAGTGTCTCTGTGTGTTTACTTGTGAATGTGTGTCCGCGTGCGTGTGTGTGTGTCTGTGAATATGTGTGTATATGTGTGTGCGTGTATTTGCGTATGTGTAGTTCGCGCGTGAGCACAGGGGTCAGGCAAAGTAAAAGATGACGCACTATGCAAGTGCTAAGAGACTAGAAACAAATACGGAAGTGCAGAAGAACAATAGCGCGTAAGCAAACCTGGAGGCGGGCAGTTTCCCGGCATCAAAAAAATGTCATCAAGTGCTATATCTCCAAGGACACCCATGCCACGGACAGCCTCAAAGATCACCTGACGGCCGGAGCGCGGCCCGAGTGTCACCCTTCCAATATTCCATTGATCCATGTGGTTGCCGCTCTTCCTCCAACTCATAGTCCGTCCGTCAATCGGCGTCTACAAAATATAAGGGAGAATAAAAGTAAAAGGGAACCATGACATGATATTAGCTAGAAATTGTGCTCCAAGCACAGAAAAAAAGCATCTTAAACCTTCATAGGAAAGAACACGTTGGCAATATGTTCTTGTTACAACTTTCAAATAGTCATGGTTCTACTCTCAGCGTCCTCAAGACCAACCCATAAGGCATCACAAAGAAAATGTCTCACTCTTCGAAAACAAACCTGGATATACACATTCAAGTCGCCAATCTGAGCCCCATACAAATGATACCAGAACTGCAAACAGAGCGCGTCAGATGATGGAATAATCGGCCCAATTAATCGAGCCATATCTCCACTCTTCCTTCGTCCGGACGCATCCGCAAACACATAATAACCTAAACGAAATAAAATATATCACACCCTTGGATAATTTCGCTATTATCAAATTAAAATTAATAGGGCTTCATAGCAAACGACAAACCGTGCTGAATCTGGCGCAGCTTTATCTAATAATTACAATATAAGCACGTCCAAACGACCATAGAAGTAACTATAGCTTTCTATTACCTTGACTAGTCAACAGAGTGTGGTCTTGGCTAGGACCAGTTCCCAAGCTGGCTGTAGCTCCAGTATGCCGCGACCAGTCATAGTCTGCTGTGGCATCATTGGTGTAGCCGCACATACCATGCTCGAAGTCGCACATGACTGGAAAAGTAAAGCCACGGTATTACGGTAAAGTAAAACAATATTACAATACGTACTTTACATTACAGACAATAATAGCAGCATTAGTAGAAAAATCATGCTTTAATCCGATGTGTTTAAGTATTGAGAATGAATGCTGTATGTATGTATGTATGTATGTATGTATGTATGTATGTATGTATGTATGTATGTATGTATGTATGTATGTATG
>QQSS02193657.1:0-12852 GCA_003687565.2 Craspedacusta sowerbii
GATTTTGTCGTCCAATGACTTGCCAATGGTGGAAAAATATTTATTAAAAACTGTAGCAACATGTTTCGGCTCCGAGGTAGCGGCGTTCTCTTCATCGAAGATTTTCAGCGGGTAAAAGTTTTTCTTCTTGTCGGCTAGAATTACTTGCTTTATCCCATCCCACGTATTTCTTATATAACATTTATGTTGCATAAAATAATTGTGGTAGTATTCGCGTTTGCTATTCCTGATCATTGCAACCAATAGATCTTGAGCGATTTTGCAATTGATCTTGAGCGGCGGAACACCTGGATACTTAATTTGATTGCATTCGAATGAATTTTTTTTTTATTTTATAAAAAATTTCAATTGCTTGATAATTGCTAAGCGTCTCCATCAGTAACGACGGTACACCGGCAGCCATCTTGTACGCACAACTGCCGCGAAACACGTCGCATTTGACCAATTGCAATGAATCGCTTCTTGATGAGTAAAAGGTACATTTATTCCCTCCCAGTGCCTTCGGTGCAAACAAATTATCTGCGTAATTATTAGATATTAGAAATACTCCTATTTATTTCCTTTTTAGATTTCATACGACTGCATTGAGGACACAACCCACTTCTTGCTCGAAGGTATTGTTTTTACCACTCAACGTACAATCCTACGTGACGCTGTTTCTAGCTTATTTGGGCTTTCGGTATCGGATGTTTGTGCCGATGCATTATGCAAAATTCCGTTGTATGGTCAAAGTGAGCGTGATAGTGATTTAGACAGAAACGTCTAGCAACCATCAAGTTCTTTGTTATAAAAAGTGGTTTCCTAAATTTGGTTTCGTGCAAGTTCCACTTTGAACATTAGAAATTCCGAAAACGCCGTTGTGCTACACGCTCCACCAACCTGGTGAATTAGACAGAAAATACAATTATCCTTGAATGCATGAACATAATTGATGGTACTCTATGAAAGGCTTGGCCTTCTTGGAGTTACATGCCATACCCGCAGAAAAAATTGCCTCTGGAGTATTGACTGCTCTCAGAACATAAAACGTTGCTTGCAATGAAACGTTGCAATGGAATGTAAAATTGTTACGTTTGCGTTTTTTCACGGGCGAATTAGATTCGAGAAAAAAAGTCTTCGGTCAGCGTAATTCGTGACTTGGTTTTCACTATTTATTTTAATCAATACGTGTCCTATGTGGGGTTGCAGTTTGGCTAACTATGCTCTTCTCACGGGGATTCCACATGCTTCATTTTTGCTATGGTTATTGCTGTTTGGGACGATGTTTTGCATCATTGGCTTCATTGTGAATTTTGTAAATCAGTATTTGCATAAATAAATAAAAAGATGTCTATGTAGTTTCATGCTTTGATAGTTTGATAATTCTATCCTTGCATTATCGGATGGTTCCCTTGCTACATAATTACATAGTTTCGTAGATTTAAAGTTTCATAGTTAGAAAATGTGATAGTTAGAAAGTTCGGTTGATTCGAAAGTTAATTAAAATGGACCTAAAATTGGTATTCGGATTGGCAGTGGCATTTACAGGGCCGAAAAGGCGCACACTTCACGAGTAAATATATCGCGCTTGGTAATAGGAAGAAAAGGAACTTTGAAAATGTCGTGGCACGGAAAAAAATACTATCGATGATGAGAAGAAAATGTAAAGATGCGTTCCCCGGAGAAAGTATTGTCGCGTTTGGTTATGGGAAGGAAAGAAAATTTGAAAAATGTTGTGGCCCAAAGGAAAATACTATCGCGTTTGGTGATAGAAAGGAAAGGGAACTTGAAAGAGATTTAACGTAACCATGGAAACCATTTTACAGTTCGAGTATTTGCGCAATGTGAAATCGAATTGTCAAGTTCATATGGGGTACTGGAGGTATTTTTTCACAGAAATAAGGCAGTGTTAACCCATCTGAAAGGTGAGAGTATGCAAAACGTAGTAAATGAATGAATATTTGTCGAAATAAGTTGTCGTGGAGATGCGAAAAATGAACTCGAAACCATGCGTAATGCTATTATCAGCTGCGCAAGAGAATGTGGAAACCGGTTTAGCCAACAGTAGCACGATTATGAAGTTATGTGATCAATGGGCAAAATTATCAGTGAAATTCTACGACTAGAAGCGCTTGTGGGAAATAGGGCTTTGTTGCTACTTCCAGATCACCGATTCGTTATACAACAGATCATGCCACGCGATTTCGAGACTGGCCTATGGTATATAAGGCGTCATTTCGCCAGATTTTAGAAGCTTTCTGGATTGCGCAAAATTGGTGTGAAAGTTGCAGAGTTTGTGGATAACTTCTCAGGTAGGTGAATATTAGTTTCTTCAGTACTATTTTAATTTACAAGAACACCCACTTGCTCCGTACGCAACGCATGCATTAAAAAACAAAATACTTAAAAACATTTGCTGTAAGCGTATTTTAATTACATTCGCACAGTTGGTACATGGGCTAACCTAACGTTCTGGAACAATCCTTTAATGATGGAGCCAGCTCAAGTATTTGTGGTAGTCTATCTGGTCAGTCGTTTTGCAAGATAATTTTTGCTGCAACACATTGGACTGAGCCCTAAGAAGAAATCGATTTTGAAAGTTGGATCAGTCATTTCGCGGGTGTGAAATTCTTATGGAAATTTCGGCAGAAGTGTTAGTGCTACGGATTTAGGCGGCCAAAATTGAAAAAAGTAAAGCGTTTTTGCGGCCAATGAGGCAGAAGGGAACGGCATCTAGCAAAGAAGATTCCACAGTTCTGCCATCAATCTCACTTGCGTTTATATATGCGTAGGAATTCCCGACAATGTAGTGTGATCTGAACTGCTACAACTCAGAATGTTAGTATAGAGCTCTTGTTTTTAGTTACATCTCTTCTCTCATTTCAGTTCCAGAACTGCAAAGATGTTTTCAGTTTGCGTTGCGTTGACAATGGGTTTGGGACTCGTTGTGCTGGGAAGCGAGTCCCCATTCGTCATCTCTCCTCTTGCTGGTCCCTGGTGCGCGCATTCAGGAGCAGTGTAAGTAGTTTTCGTCAGGCTTTTAATTATGGCTGGCAGTATTTGTTGCTGCTTGGCCGCACAAATTTTCCTCGACGAATTTATATAGTTATGAAGCTTAAGCAGGTAATAAAGCTGGTAAATTTCATGACTTCTTCCAACTAACAAATGTAATGATTTCCCAGTTTTGCAAAATTCCACATCAGTAAGCATCAAAGGCGAAGCGGCGTTGAAATCGCATTTTTGAAAATGGAGATGAAGGTTAAACAGGGTAAGCATAGGCTAAATAATAAACAAATAAATAAGAACTCTACCCAAATCGTAATAGAAACTCTGCGATGAAACTAGCCTCCAAAAATGTCATTTGAATATAAGTTGAGACATGGTGAACCCGAACAGCCTATGCTTAGCAAAGCAAAGAGAGCTACTTACCTCGTACGTGTTCCGTTTGATCAGAGTGACCCAACCATGCAACGCTTCCAATGACCAAAACGAGAAGTTTATATGATGTCTTCCCAATAACAAATGACTTGTCTTAAGAAGGTGAAGTGAGGGGAAACAATGATACGAAAGGGAGAAAACATGAACGGTAAGCTTACTTACGAAATGCTGGGCGCTATCACACGATCACGCAGTCACATGCTTGCAGCTCACCCCACCCCAGTGGAGCCGCCACGGTGGGTTAGGAATCTAACTAAGTAACTAACGAAGTCAATAAGGCTGCCTTGCTGTGCAAATCTTTATAAAAAATACAATCTTTTGTTAAGAATGTAACAACCACCGTCGCTATGCATCCTGAGATGTCCCGCATACTGTATCGATCGCGCCCAGTAACGCGAGAAATAAAATTCGACACTATCCTAAAAGTTCGCCCATATCTTGTTTACAATGCCTCACAACTTCACGTTCATCCTTCGCTATGCACGCGGCATGTTCCGTGGCTGTATTTTGATCTCTGTAATGATTGGTGGCTATCTTCCTTCTACTAGTTAGTTTCCAAGACGCACTAGTAAGGGTTTTTTGGGGGGGATTATAGTCTTAATCCTGAGGTTTTAGCCCGTCAACGTCGCGACATTTTCGGTTAGGTCTTGGAACGCTGACACAAATGCAATTATGAACATGTTCCGGGACTTAGCCAGCTTGTACTTACTAGCTTACTCATTGTATATAGCTAACTATTTAGAATTATATATAGCTTTTACATGTCATTTAAGAATAAAGCCCGGTGATTTTGACGGCGATGGTTACGACGACGTTTTGTGCTACGATACCAGCGGTAGGCACTGGGCGAGGTACGCGCAGGTGTTCAAGCAGGATGAGGAGTTCACCTCCATGAATGGCTGGTGTTAGCACGAGGGAGCGAAGCGTTACATTGGTGATTTCAACGGCGATAACAGAGATGACCTGCTTTGTCATGACAAAGCCGGAACAATTTGGATTGCATTAGCTGGCTCCACTGGGCTGTTTACAGGTAAGATTTCGCAACTTGTGTCGCATATGCAATGGAAGTATGTGACCTATATTATCTAGAAATTGCACGCCAACATGAGAAACAGTTGATGAAGACCTTAAATGTGCTACGTCTTCTATCATTGAGGGACGTCCTGGGAAAAGCCTGTTGGATGGTGTCTTGGTGATACCGAGCAGCTACACGTTGGTGACTTCAACGGGGATGGTCGAGCGGATGTCCTGTGTCACGACACGAGCAGTGGTTACAAACGGGTATCCATCAGTGCCGACGGCACGTTCTTCGAGCATGGTAGTAGTTGGAAACATGACATGAACTGGTGCAACCATGAAGGGTCGGAGTTACATATCGGTGACTTCGATGGTGACGGGAGAGATGACATTCTATGCCACGACACACATGGTCAAAAGTGGATTGCCACGTCAGAGGTGGCAGACCTGTCGTTCACTGGATTCACGCAAGCCTACTTCAATTCTATGAACTGGTGTTCGCATGCTGGGGCTGTTCTAAGGTAAGCCCTAACGAAACTGTAGTAAATTGTCTTAATTACCTGTTGCCATGCTATTTTGTGCGACTAATCCAACACCCCGTTGGTATATCAATCCCTCACCCACGCATATTTGCCTCTTCGGCGAAGAAGCATGTACTTTTTTCATATTCTTATATCTGAAAAAATCAGCAATGACCGCTCAATTGAGCATTTAATTTTTTTTTTCTGGGTTTAGGATTGGCTACATAAACAGCGACCGGCGCGCCGATCTAATATGCCATGATGGTGCAGGCAGCACTTGGACTGCCATCAACAACGACGCGACGATGTTCGATAGCCCGCACCCGCATTCGTTCAACTTTTGCCCGGGAGATGTAGACCGTTTCCTCATCGGTTCGTTTATCGACCAGACAAAGGAACAGGTTCTGTGCGCTCTTGAGCAGGAGTGGAAAATAATATCAAATTTTGAGTAGACACTGCATGAATTGTGTGCTTGCCGGCTGAAGGTGAAGATTTCTTGTCAGTCATACTTGCTGTGTGATGTGAATAGGCGACTGACCATCACTGAGTTTGGCTTGCTTGACATAAAGAGAAGTTTCATCTATACAACACCGTTCTCGCTGTCTCTCTCTCTCTCTCTCTCTCTCTCACGCGCCCACACACGCGAACACACACGCACACTCATGCACACACACATACACACACACACGCAAACTCATGCACACATGCGCACACACGCACACTCATGCACACACGCCCACACTCTCGCTTTTTATCAGCACTCAATTGTATTGGTCGTCGAACAATGAGCGAGTGTGTTTAGAAAACATTTAGAAGCAAGATTTTCCGGATTTAAAGGTTATCAGGTAGATGTAAAAAAATATATGTAAGTTTAGATAAAATAGACTTCTTAGTTTGCAACAAATTTCTCCTTTTGCTTTCTTTTAAGCATAAGCACACGCTGGAGGATGTTGTGGATAGCTGAGGTAGAAAGGGCCTGACCTCGTGAGCTTCCGATTAAAGTTGAGAAAATGTCGTAAAAAAACTCATAAAACTAGCCCATCCCATAGTACTTAATTTACGTTGGATCTTGAGACGGTGAATCCAACCAGTGCTCCATTTCCGACGAGCATAACTCACGAACTCAAGCTAAGAATTTTGTCATGTATTGGTCCATGATTAGACACGAATGTTCCTGGTTGCTTTTTTGTATGGGCGGCAAGTCCGTCTTGCGCACAGAAATGTCGAACATTTCGATAAACTCCTGTAACTCAAGTTCGCTTGCGTTGCCATACTAGCAACTCTCAAACCGAAAATTTTGCCGGCGCTTATTCACGTAGCACTTTGTTCAACTCTACCAAGAAGGTAAGTCAAGTCGTACAGCAATCGTTCCTGCCAGAAGGTAGATCAGGTCTTACGACAGTCTCTCCTTGCAACACGCCAAGTCAAGCCCGTTGATGTCACGTCAGGGTCACTTAAATGTTCTGTACACTCAAATCCGCGTAAGACACGCAATCATGAAAGTAAGGGAAGCAACAAATGCACGAAATATGCGATAACTGTCTTTATTGGATCTGTCGAAAGCTCTATACACAAACGGTTGAGTGGCCCTTGACACTAAAACGCAACCACCAACTCTCTTTTTTGAAAGGATCGTGATGACTGGCGGACACCAGCAAAAGCGAGGCCGTTTTACTTAAAAATATGTCGTGGTTTACATGTAAATATGAGTTATGCTGACCCCTTTTGGTATTGATTAAATTAACTATGTACAAACTAAAGTGTGGGGCGCTGTGCGCGGTGTGAGCATGCGTCAGCGGTTTTCGATTATACAAATATAAAGTAGACTTCCAAAGAAACGTCGTAAACAATATGAGGAGCACGTTTCTAAACTTAAAATGACTCGCTTAGTGGGTAAAGCTCGTTGGTTTGTGTTATTGCGTTTCAAAATGCTCTTCGCTCCTCTAAGTTCCTCGTGAATCAACAGCAAACGGCCAAAATGGCTTCTAAAAAGCGGACTGTCTAAACTACTAAATCTCGACTTAATATCTCTTTAGCTGGACGTATATGTCCAGTCTTCCAGCAAGAAACCTCGACGTACACGTCCATATGTGAGGTTTGCGCCCAGTCGAGTTTGTTTCGGACTTGTCTGCGCTGAGAACTGACTCAAACAAACTGTAGAGACGATTTAGATGAAATAGTCTCTGATAGAAAAATTAAAGATATCTTAGGAGACCCGGAGGTCTGTTGAGACTTTCAATAAACGAGTCGAACCGTGTACAATCAAAAGCAGCTAAGATGGCTTGTACCATAAATAAAGCCGGTACAAGCAGTTGAGTTTGGTTCTATATGTTTAGTTGCAGATTTCCCTCCCATATTCGTCCTAGGCTATTATTTATTAGAAACTGTTTTTTAAAGAATTGAATGGTATTTTTCTCTTTTGCCACGTTGTATTCAATCAGCAGGAGTGAGGATATATGGCTTTTGACTTTGATCTATCAAGCATTTTCTTCATGTATTGCGAAATGTTTGTCCATAGATGTGTTGGTGTATGGCATTTGGAAAAGCAGTGCATGATTGCTTCTGTTGCTTGTTTGCATGCTCTGCACGCGTGTGGTGAAGGGAGGCCTTTTGGCGTGTGGAAGTTGCTGAGCTTTTTGTGCATGAATTCGCATGCGCTGTGCGTTTGGTGTCTGAGTTTCCATAAACAATCGCGCATATAATTCGGGTTGTACTCTTGATAGGAGGTGGCCCAAATATACTCCCAATCTACCCTATTGCGCTTTGCAAGCGTAGACCAATATTCCTCTGCAGGAAGTCGAATTCCTTGTTTCTGTGAACTTTGCATTGCCAAGTATATTTGTTTAGAAGTTAGTTGTGTGTAGTTACCTGTGGATGTCTTCTGGCAAAGCAAATGCGAGATAGTTTTGACTATCATTAAAGTATCGGTATAGAATACTGGATCGTCTTCGTTTAATATAATGTTTTGTGGGTTTGAGTTGTCTACGAGATGTTGCAAAGCACTGGGCATTCTGGTTTTTAAGTGAGTGCCTACCCAGTACTTGACAAATATTATCCATGGCTCGGTTGCGGTTGTATCAAATACAGGAGATAGTTAGATATAGGCTTTTCAACCGCAATGCTTGGTTTTCTATGTTGATCATGGCTAGGTCCCCTGTTTGTAGGGTCTTGTTAGGTGTTTCAGCTTTTGAGCTCAAGCTTCATTGTATTCAGTCTCTGTCACAGCTTCGTGAGTTGTTTTTTTTTCCAGCTAAGTAGCTTTGCTTCTAGACGAGGCCGTAGGGCCGTGCTACACATGTCCCGTTTGACGGCTAATCAAGGAAGCCTAAGACAAAATCACACAGTTCCTTTTAGAACTACCTAATCAATTCTAGTACTTTTTGAAATGACTCAAACAGTCAGTACATAATATTCTATTAGTGATTTAATCACAACTGAAAACAATGTTTTATTATTATTTATAATTTTGTTGGAAACAGCAAAGATGTGGCTAGTACGGCTTAGGAGCAATGGTTAGTCAAAACGTATGCATTTCACCAACAATGAAAATCTTGTAAATGAACTCATGACTTTGATATAAATTGATGAACAAGGTTGTTTAATTAAACTAGAACTGCAAAAGTTTAACTGAGTGTAAGGAACAAGAACAGATTCTCAAATATTAAACGAAGTAAATCTGCTTACGAAGTGGATATTTCTCAAAAAGTGAAATATTGAAGTCCTACTCAAGGACAAGTAACTTCCGATGATTATCTAATTTATTACTCGAAAATTCATGCACGGAGCACAAATATGTTGCCGTAACTACAAGGAGGGCATAGAAATGCCACAATATAGGTTTTCAGGCAGGATAAGGTTAGAAAGATGTTTGACTTAAATTACAATGGACTGGTAACATATAAAACACGCAGATTCTCTGATTTAAACCAGCTACAACTCCAGTTAATCAGGCAACTCACCAAGTAAATCAATCGGATCCTGGTCGCTCAATGGCCTGCTTTCAAATGTTTGTTAGGTACAAACTCTTTATTAAAAACCTTGCCAATCACCTCTGCGGAAAATGTCATTCGTATGACACAACACAACATGGTGGGCATTGCTAAAGCATACTTTTAACTAGGATTTGCCAGAAAATTAGGTGCCAATGCGCTAGTTTCTCTGCGGACGCAAGCGAGCCAATCAAATAGCTATATTTCTCTCGGCTGCAGAACTGAGGTCGCCCCGTGCGCTTTCGTGGGCTAAAGGTATCATAGGAGACTTCGTAACACAAGCAGCATTAATAAAATAAATGGCGTCGACCTCTTCGCCTTTGTGGCATGAGGAATGCCCGCCAGTAGTGATGGGCAGTCCAACTCTTCTAAGTGAGCCGGCTCGTTTGATTCAGCTCACCCAAACGAGCAGTCTCTTTCGGCTGGCGAACGGCTTTTTTTACTTATATTTGCTATAAGACTGACTTGGAGTATCATAGCTTGAAACATGCCTAACAATTCCTTGAAATATGCATAAGTTTGCTATTAAAAACAACGAATGTCATTTAAAATTCTTATTTAAACTCTTAGGCCCTAACGGACGCATAGTTAGTGGTTCGGCGAATACAGAGTGAAGTGCCCTATATATTCCCTATATTTCTTGAAAAATGTATCAGTCCTTAAATTGCTTTCCTGCTTGGACTTGTCCAAATAGGATAAGGAATTTTACAGGAATCTCTGAAGCCTCAGTCCGCCAAGATTGAAAATGGCTGCAAATCGGTGCACACCGTTTAGACAATGCAATATCAAGGTCTACAGACAAGCAACTTTGCATAAACTCATCCATTGTAGACGACTGATGTGCTGCGGATCCACCGCCAACACCTGCAGAAACGCCACTTTGCTTAGAGCCGGCTTTGATTGACCTCTTTGATTGGCAAATACTGCACTGAGTCTTTACATTTCAAATAAAATCAAAAATTACTTACAACTTTCAACAGAAACAATACACTTTTCAGTTTGTAGGACATGTTTCGACAATATCTTTTGTCATTCTCAACTAAGTTAGTTTTACAAGATACCAGTATAAATACCTAGGAGGCGTGAACACTCCAATTACTATTGCATAAATGAAAAATAAAAATAAAAATCAAAATCAAGAATGATTCTAAGCGCTGGCGCGCTTCCGACTCATTTTCCTGATTTCACTTTTTTTGGAGTTGCTCCTATCATTCTCCGAGTTTCGAATTTTCCACTCTCGCTCTTGTTCCTCGCTCGTAGTATAAAACAGCAAGTTTGACATTACTCGTATCATTAGCAGGAACAGACTGATTCGGGTTGAGAATGCACGAGCCTGCCCCGATGCTTATGCGTAATGGTAATATGTGTTGCTCACTCACATGATAGTCTGTTGTTTTAAATGAAGTCAGTACTCTCATTACATAAGGAATTAATTTCTCTATACTAAATTTAAAAAAAAAATTCGGCTTTTCAGATTGTGTGTCGGCTCCCATCGTTCGTCTCTAAGAGTCGGTGGGGGAAGCAGATAGGTGTGGGGATGCAGGTTGGTCATTGACTTGGAATCCATGTGCCGTTTACTTCTTCTCGAATCTGCGTTCGACCCATCATCATCCGATCAAGTTTGTAACGGAAACGGTCGGAACCTCTATGCTTTTAGAAGTTTAAACAATTTATAATAGAAATTCTAAGGAATTGTGTTAATGAGAGTTTAAAAGTGTTTCCTGTTTCTCAAAATCGTCTAGTAACGAACCCACGTCAAAGATAGTGCAGTATTGGTCGAGGCTTTGGCGTTGCCTTACGTAGCATATGGACTTGAATTTTTATGTTCTGAAAGAATCGTGCTGCAGTTTTTGCAAATGCGACTATAATCCGCTTACGACTCGGCAGTAGTCCTCAATGGGTACATAGAGATTTATCAAGTTTAAAGTAAGTTTTATACCGATTTCATAATACCAATTTTTTTTACTTCAGAGCTAATTTCTAGTTATTTGTCTTTTGCTATGTAAATATTATTTTTGAATGAAATCTGCAGTGCCAGAGTCTTGTAAAAAAATTTGTTATAGCCTGCACACATCACGTTTAGGGTGTAAGTAGGTTTTTAGTGGTTAATATATGAGCAATTTACACCATGGTATTTGCCATCGGAGTGTAAACAACGTAGTTGTAAGTTGATTAATTTGCAGCTTTTTAAAATTTGGTTGGTATTAGTCAGCAGTCCCTTAAGATTTATTTGAAGTTAAGTTTGAATCGTTTTAAATTGATGTCGATTGCTTATGAATTGGTGGATCTTTGCCTTCCAGTTTGCAGAATCATTTCTAATAGTCAGCATAACTGGTTCTCTTTTGTTTATCTGAAGTCAGTGCTACATGTTCAAAGTATATGTTATCAGTTTCCAACATTCCAATGCTATGCTAATTTTCTTCCTAGCAAATTATCTGAATTTCTTGTTCTGGTACTAATTATATACTAAGAATGCTTCGGTTAACAATTATGGACTAGAAGTTTTGATTCTTTGTTATTTATTTTACTCAAGCACTTGTTTTCCAGCGATCACAACTATGTTTTTATAATGCACATTGAGCTCTTACCAGCAATAAGCAGTAAAGCATGGTGGTTAATTATGGAATAGGCTAAGGGGCCTACTTCGTTAACTCCTAATAGGAGTTCACCAAGTAACTCCTAAAATGCCTTTCACGGAACCTATGTGAAACTATGTTTATGTAATGATTGGCCTTACTAGTAAAAATGAAATTTGCGGTTGTTTTTGTTGTTTTTTGATATACTTTCTTTTGATAATCACTTTAACTTATAATCACCGTACTCGTCATCTTAGTTTCATTGAAAATTTTCAATTTTTGTAGTTTCTGCTGAACCAAGCAAGCATGGTTGTGTTGACAGTTTAATGATGTTGTCTTTTTCTCATGCTTTTTCACTTGCTTTTCAGCTATTCTCTAGCTCTGCATTCTGGCATAAATTTTTCTTTTTCTCACAGGTTTTTTCTTCTTGTTAGCCACATTTATTGTGAAGTCCGTTTGAGCCATACTAGCTTACCTCCCAGTTTTAATGTGTTTGGTTATTTTGTCATTTAGTCCCTGGTGGTTGAATGTGAGTAATATAATAAGCACTTTGGGATGAAACAATGGCTGCAGACTTTCTAGCTGACAACAATGCTTGTGGCCAGACACTTCTAAGACTTGTGAGTCGTGGCAATGCCATAATTGCTGAGCTGCTGAGGTTATCAGACTTTGTTCCATCTGTCTTCAGACTGGGTACAAAGGAGGAAAGAGAAAAATATGGAGAAATATTATTGGACTTCTCTTATTTTCGATCAATTGATCTTTTTGACCACCAAATCAATAGCAGGCCTGTAAGTAAGCTTACAATTTAGCTGGCATGCTTTCTTTTGATTTTAATAGAGTTTTGTAGCATTCGTGGGTCTTTAAGATTCTGCCATGAAACTTAATGATGTTAGTACTACGTTTGTGGACAAAAATTGTGTGCTTTAAAAAAAGAAAGCATATTTGGTTTTTAAAAGCTGACTTGGTAGTTGGGTTTTAATTGTATAGTACGAAAAAAAAGGAATCTTCTAAAGATTTTTCTAAGCATCATATGTAAATTTGGGAATGTATTGCTCAGTATGGCAAGCTCATATGCTGTACCATCCATGCAGTTTCTCGTCCTATCAGGACCTAACATGCACCTTGCAGGCAGAAAAAAGTCTTTCCACCCAGGATCAGAATTATATTTTAGCTACTGTCCTGTGTGGTTAGCATTTGCTTTAACCAGATGTATTGTCTACCTTCTGTTGTGCTTTTGCTTGTGCACAATAATATAATTTCGCAAAGATTATCAATTTCAGACTCAAGGTACATCCTATTGCTAATTGCATATATATATATATATATATA
>QQSS02193668.1:0-12852 GCA_003687565.2 Craspedacusta sowerbii
GATTGTATTCAGCAGGCTATGGTGGACTTCGCCAAACGCATTTCGCAGATCCAGTAGAGTTACTACCAAACTTCGCTATTTATTTCGAGCGTTGCTGATCATGAAAGACGTATGTACAATGGTACCAGATATATCCGCTCTTTTGGTAATTGCTCTCAATATAGTTGTTTTCCTTCAAAAACTTGTATATCCTATTGCGTATTATGGACGTATAAATTTTCGAAAGCACCGGTTCTAATGTGATAGGCCTGAAATTTTCTGGGTCGTTTGCGGGGCCCCGTTTATGCGCTTATGCACTAATTCTGTTCTGCCACGTGTCCGGAAACAATTTTAGCTCCCATCATTGTACTGATATTTGCCGTAGATAGGTTCGCAGTGCTGGGCAATGTTTCATTGGACTAATACTTATGTGATCTCATGGGCCAGGTGAGCCACTGGACTTAATTTTCCGAATTGTTGATGAACTTCTTTGTATGTTGGTGCACCTAAGTCCAAGGCCATTGTCGGACTTCCCAAGGGCTTAAACCAGGAGGGTAAATTAAAGCTCTTATTTTTTGCTTTCTCGGACAGCACTTTTTTAATGTGCGCAAAACATGCTTTCCTGCTGAAGTCGGGAACAACCCTGGCTATACATTAAAACATATTCTTGCAGTAACCCCAAAAATTCGAAACTGTCTCGGCCTGATGATCTCTAAACTGACGAGAATCTCTGTTACCCATCTTGGAGCGTAGCATTTTGGTAATATACTTGATTTCAATCAAGGCACTTGGTGTACATTTTAACATGTTAAGTTTGATAATAATAATGATAATCTTTTTTTTTTCAAACTTAAAATCTCTTTTTTTGTTTAGTGTATACGTTTAAATGTTACACTTTTGAGGGTCCCTCGATACCAATCTCTTCACAGGCATGGTATCTTGGATGACAAGTAGTTAATAGTACAAATAATCAATCGTATCGTCCCAAGTCTTTCCTCGCCGACAGAAGATGTAGGACGTCGCACGGATACAGATCTTTATGATCTTCTTTCGCGCGAGTATTCCCTCCTGCGCCGTTAAGCCGAAGTCAATTAGAGTAGATTCCAGGTTTTCTGAATCCTTTACCATTATGCCAAGAGTACCCATACTCAAGTTGACGAAATGGATCTGCTCGCAGTCATTATTCAGGTCTTTAAGCAACTTTCCATAATTTTTTCCCTTTCTTTTCTCGTTGACCGAGATGTTGGTTTCGAATCCAGTCGTAAGTTCCAAGATAGGAACTTTATTATAGCGAATGACGACGAGGTCGGGACGAAACTCTCAACCAGTTACCGCATCTCCTTTCGCGAATTGCGTGTTTTTGTATCGCAGTACACTATGTTGTCTTTTTTGGACGATAACATAGTTACTAAAGCCAGGAGGACCGAGTCGTGTCTCCAGTTGTAATGGCTTTCCTCCCGGGCTCTTTTGCAGCCCAAAACAACATGCTGAAGGGTTCTTGGTTTTGGCACAGGTTGCATTGCGGACATTTTGACGTTTTCCACCTGCAGGTGTTTTCCATTCAACAGAGAGTTATTTAAGTAGTGGACGCAGGAGTTAAACAGATTTCTTGGCAGATTTTCTATAACCCTGCTCCAGGTATTTGCAAAGCCTGGCAAGGCATACTTCCAGATCGAGCTAACAACAGTCTTTTGCAGTGTCATTTTCGTGACAATCTTGTTTTGAGTACATTCGCTTAGATGCTTGAGATTTCGCGAGAAGATTTATGTATGTCGTATTGGGCAGTTTGCTGATGGATGTATCTAATATCCGAATTTATTGACGTTCGTAGGCAGTTTCGATAGGTGCAAATCGTGCTGACGGGAATACCAGACCAAGACCATATTGGCACTTCGCTAGTAATACAATATTCAGCGTTGCTGAGATGGGCGACTCACACCACATGCGTACGTAGCGGCTAATCTTGCTATCCAACGTCTGTTTTCCACACGTGACTCCCAAGTTTGTTACTGTCAAGTCGCAGCTAAGCTTTGGACGAATATATCGCTGGTAAATCAAGATTCTACTCTTTGGATGCAATGGCAAAGCTGCAGTAATTTCCAATAGATTCTCAAACGTTTTCGAAACCCTTTTTTTGTGGTACGAGTTTGTCATGTTAGCGTCGAAGGCACGGCCTAGATAAATAAATGACTCGCCAATGTCTACAGCTCAAGCAAGTTGTTTGTTTACATATACTTTGGGTTTGACTTGCTTGGCCGTGTTGTTCCTATTAATCATTCCAAATGAATGGCATTTGTCAACTCGAATTTGTAAGCTACTCCACGAACACCATCTTACAAAGGCGTTTAATAAAACTTGGTATTCGCTTTCAGAGTTTGTTATAGCGACTGCATCGTCGGCAAATTGCAGCCAGTGGCAAGGTAGAAACGATTTGGCTAACTCATAACCAAAGCTGTTAAATGTCTCGCTGGTCATGTACTTGATGAACGTGTTGGTCACCATATTAAATAACAAATGACTGAGGCAATCGCCTTGTAGCACTTGGTGATGTTGGGAGCTTTTCTCGCTCCATGGTTTTGTTTCGTTAGATTTCGGATGTGAGGTTCGTGCGTAGACTAGCTTCAGCAGATTGTTGTACGCACGGATACTTTTGGCAGAGCCGGTTTAAATCCAGAAGCAGGTGTTTTAATCTCGTTACGCTCAAGTCTTGGATCAATTCGGCTCTGGTCATGGGGATCCGTGTAGCGTTGTTTTCATATGTGACTGCTAGTTAAAAGAAAACGTCTGCGAAGGGTTCCTACGTTCCTAACATGACTTGCTAATTATTTAACAGGCACGAAAAAAGCTTTGGCGTGACGGAAGTCACGATAATGGATGTTGTGTGAATTTGTGAACGGGATTTTGACTCTCAAGCAAGGACGCTAAAATTTGAAGTGCTTACGCGTTTAGTGTTAAGTGACATCTGGCATTATGGTAGCTTTGAGACGGACTCGTGCTTAAGGCTCTTAGAACTGGGAGGATTGCCTAGCCATTTAGGAGTGGATTTAGCCGTTATTGTTTTAATCGAGTATTTTTTGAGAGGAAGGAAATAGGATCGGACAACTTGGTTGTTTCTGACGCAAGTTTTAACGTAAGTTACCAGAGAAGCCGATGGCTGAAATTCAAAAAGAAATCCGAGACCTAGCAAAGCGAGTTGCTACCCAGGAATCAATTGATGAACTTAAAAACTTAATCCACCAACAAAATTCAATAATTGAAAATTTGCAACTTAAAGTAAAAAGTTTAGAGGAGCAAGTTAGTGAGTTGAAGCTGCAAGACGACGAACGTGAGCATCACTCTCGTCGTCAGTGCCTACGAGTCAATGGGGTGCCAACTTCTTCGGACGAGACACCAGACGACTAAAACATATTATATATAACAATAACATATTAACCCTGACCTAGCAAGGTCCCGCTTAGATCTTTTAACGAAAGATGAAGAGCTATGCAAGAATCTAATGAGGCTGAGTATGCGTTTGCTGATGTGAACTGCAACCTCTGCCTTAAAATGCGGGGACATGTGATTAAGTTCTTTCGAAGCATGGAAGAAGCAGAGAAAATTCTGGGTCTGGCCGATACAACTAGCGAATAAAGCCGACGACCGTTAATTCGCAAGTTATCATGCTTCTGTCTTATCATTTCAAGCACTGGTATCGCAGGAGTGATTATGTAAGGATGCTCTTATCCCTTAATTCACGTATACGTCGTGTGTTTCGGAATTGCTGTATCAGTATTTTAACAGGCTATTCTTAGAGGGTGTTATGCTTCTGTCTTATTATCTGAAGCACTGGTCTTGCAGGATAGTGATTTTGCATTTGTGCTTCTGTCCTGTAATTTAAGTATTTGTCATGTTCAAGAATTGCTAGTTCAGTATTTAAGAGGCTATTATTAACTTGTACGTTATTGCAGTATTAGGCTATTACGTTGACTACGCAGGCAAAATTTTTTTTTTAATAAGTATACGCAAGCCAAACTCAACACCGTTCTGCTACCTCAAAGTTACTTACATGCTTCTAATTTTCTCGGCTTACACCAACTTTGTATGCCAATTTGTGCTGAACGTGTCTTATGGAGGATCTTCCGAATCGTAGCGACTAGCGAATACCTGAAAATACGTGATGCGTGAACCTTGTTTTCAGAGTGCTTTTATAATGAGCTGCTATTAAGTCGTATTGTTTTACCTCCGATCGCTAGGGATCCTCCCAGGTCCCCAGATAGGTACGCTGCTATCTCGTTTGATGTACCTCTGCCTTAATTGCCTTAAGGCATCCAGACTTATGCTAATTTTCTTCGAGTCAGACTTACTCTTACGAATTGTGCATACTAAATAAACTTTATTTAGCATGAGAATTTTAAAAAGCATCAAGAAGTTTGGATCTTGCAGGCGCCATATCGTAAATAATCTAGAATGCTTAGCTTGCATGGATTGCACTAAGTCCACATAATGGGTTGTAACATATCCAACCTAGAACATGTAATAGGAGTAGAATGGAAGTGCACATCTTGCGTAGCTGCTGCCCTTTTTTAAATGCTCGGAAGATATCTTCCAAAGAATTCTCTGATACCTCCCAGCTTATGCAAATTTCTAGAGACCTCAGTATGACCACAGCGCCATGTTTTACCATAAAAAGTCTTCTAGACAAAATTCCCAGCCAATCCGTTTGTTTTGATGAGCTCACAAACTGCAAAAACCGTACACGGTGCTATGATATCTCAAAGTTTAGCAATTTGAACATTCATTGCGACACTTCTTTCGGGTGTGTACATGTTAATATTGCGTCTTTGTACAAACATCACGATGAACGAATTGCGCTACTTTCGCTCTTAAACTATAAATTCAAGATTATAACTATTAGAGAAACACATTAAATGCTGGACCTCCTAGCTGCATAAATTTAAATAATTATTTCTTTATGAATGTCAAAACAAAAAACAATGCAGGAGGGGTGGGTTTCGTTATTCATAATTCTATATACAACCGCGTAAAAATTGGTAATTGTCTATGCTTTCAGTGGGAAAACATCGTGGACGCGATTTTTATTGAAATAAGGCAGAAATCTAGGAAGAGTATTATTTGTGGATGTATATAAATACATCCTAGTATGAACATAGAGGATTTTATTGATAACTTCTTATAACAAGCCCTAAACATTCTCGCTAAGGAAGAAAAATTCATAAGTATAATGGGGGATTTCAATATTATTCTTCTAAACTACGAGTACTGCACTGCAACATGCAGCTTTTATGATAACTAAAGCGGTAATTTTTTTCAGCCCCAAATTCTTTAGCCCACACGATTAATGCTCCGCTCGCAGACGCTCATCGATAATATTTTCACGAACTACACAACGTACGAATCTGTTAGTAGAAACCTGACCTGCTAAATCTTCTTGACCTCTCTGACCATTTGTACAATTTTCAGTTTTTGCAGACTGCTGCCTGAAAAGAGAAAAAGACAATGCTATTAGACTCGGTTCAATTGCTACTTCGCGTCAGTAGGTAAGACTCTTGGCAGTACGTTTCCAGATGCTAGACATGATTTTAAACGTTATCTGAAAGCCAACGCCTGTCAAAGCATGTTTCTGTCAGACACGTCAGCAGATGAAATATCGTCTATAATTGATTTCCTCCATGCGTCTAGAGCCTGCGGCCCAAATAGTATCCCTACTCATTTTTAAATTAGCTAGGAACGTTCTGTCCTACCCTTATTCATTGATTATTGAGCAAGTATGCTTTCCATCTTTACTTAAGATATCTAAAGTTGTACCTGTATATAAGAATGGCTCACTTAACGCATGTGGTAATTACCGTCCTATCTCGTTATTGTCAAACATTAGCAAAGTCTTTGAAAGAGCGATGTACAATCAACTTGCCTTTTAACCTGGAGAAATTTAACATTTGAAGTAATTTGCAGTTTGGGTTCCGAAGTAATTATTCGGCGAGTCATGCTCTGGCTGCCTTGATTGAAAAGATGAAGCTAAGGTATGATGGCAGCAATTTGGCCTGTGGGATACTTATAGATATACTATAGCATTTGATACTGTGCATCACAATATCCTTCTTCAAAAACTTGAAGCCTAGGGTGTATGATCTAACGTGAATGAATGGTTGGGCCTTTTCTCTCAAACCGAAATTCGTAGCTTTTGACGATCAAAGCTCTGGTACTTTGGATATAACATATGGAGTCCCACAAGGTTCAGTCCTTGGCCCACTACTATTCGGAATATATATTAATGATTTGAAACACTGCCTTTCAGTATCCATGGCGCATCATTTCGCAGATGATACTAATATCCTATTGAGACATCGATCTGGAAAATTTATGCGAAAGTCATTAAAAACCGAACTTTAAAGACTGGCTATGTGCAAATCGTTTATCCCTTAACGCAAAATTGGCGGATGTAGTGCTGTTTCAGCCGCCGCCAAAAAAAAAGCTGACATTAGACTTTCCGTTAAGTTTGCAGGGCCAACTTGTTCTTATCCAATAAGGTTAACTATCTAGGAGTGCTTATTGATTCGTCTCTGACTTGGAGGCCTCATTTTTATATAAACGAGCTTGCAAAGAAATTAAATAGATTAGCAGCGATAATTGCAAAGCTTCGACATCTTGTTCCGTTGAGAACACTTAAAGGTATTTATTTTAGTCTTTTTCTTAGTTACTTACGGATGTCTCGTATGGGGATTTGCCAGTGAATGCGACCGTCGGGGGCTATACGTAATCCGCAAAAGAGTAATTCGAGTTATCGCATGCTCCGATTACTATGAACAAACATCTCCGCTATTTGCACAACTGAAGATACTAAAGCTAGAAGATTTAATTCTACTGCATAGATATCTCCTGTTATTTGACTGGAACAAGGTTAATTTGCATCTGTCACTCCAAAGTTTCTTCTACTTTAAAACCCACAATAGGACTGCACATTGTAGTGGGTACAAAGCACTCCTCACGCCTTATATGCAAACAGTTAAATATGGCGATAGATCTTAATATAAACGTAGATCTAAATCGCACGAAATTGCAGTTTAAAAAGTATTTAAATATGCTTTTTACGGCGAAGTACTAACCTAAACTACAGAGGTAGCGCCTGCTAGATCCGCTATGTAACCGAATTCTTCTTGTTGCTTATCTCGTTTTGTTTTTGTGCTTGTTGTGTTTTTTTGATTTCTCGGCTACCTAGGTAGTGATTTCATGCGCGAGATTTTCACTTTTTGCGTAATGATTACTAGACGTGCGGCTTTAAATTCCTGGCCCAAGCTCTTGAGGGGGGCTCCTCAAATCCGATTAGCTTTGCTAGTGAGAAGTCCTCTTTCACATGTAGAATGTTGTAGTTTTATTTTACCATGCATTGTTGTTTGAAAATAAATCTTGAATCTTGAATACTGAATCTTATTGTGGTGTTGAGGAGAAATTCTGCTTATTTGCTTGGTTTAGTTAGTGTGTAGGTAGCTACTATATCAACATGTTATGGTTAGTTCTGTATGCTTTTGCCTGCACTGTTTTTTAGCTATGTGCCTGGTCGAATTAAAGCCCAAAACTGCATCGTCTCTCGCATGTCCAAGGATCGTTACGATATTATCAATAGGGAGAGTGTGCCTTTCTTGGCAGTATCATTTGAGAGTATTGCTGTCTTTTTTATTGACAGAATATTTTTCAAGTCTCAAGAAAGCTTGATGTCAGAAAAGGAAAAGTTCTTCCAAGTTTATGAGGTTCGTGTTCTTTGGTGCTTATTTGGTGCATTTGTTGGAAATGCCTTCTGTTCCGAAGTCTCAGGTATTTGCTTCTTGTGCTCGTATTGGTTATTAAGATCATGATGCCCTTGCTTGAAGTTTAAGCTTTGTAGCTCACTCGACTGAGATGGTTCTTGTAGCAGTTATTTCGATTTCATATTTGCAGACTGCTCGGGCTATGAAAATTGGTCATTTGCGCGCCGCCGATGAGCTGACAAGTCGCCTTGTTGCATTAATTTCGCAGGTACTTTAAATTACTAAGTATCGTTATGAGTGGTTGTTGTTTTTATCTTTAAGTTAATGGGCATGCGACCGTCTGATGTTAAAATCCTCCGAGACGAGGTTTTAACTCATCGTTTGGCTCTTGAAGCGTTGGGGAACTGTTATATTGGAACCTAGTGCGCCTACAAGAACGGTCACTTGATCGTGCAGACTTGGGCACCTGCACAAAGTGTTGAGGCTAGTTCTGTTCGTCCCATACTCGCGTTAGCGTTCGGTTTATCTGCTCCTGATTGTGACGTGCTGTAAAATATTTTTCGAGCGCCAAATGCTCGAGTTATTGGAGACTAGTAACGTGGTTGGACTGAAAAAGTTGCAACTACGCAGCTGCGGTGTATTTTGTTATGATCGTGTTGTGCTCCTCCCCGTTAGAACTGTTAAATACCTGGCAGACGATTTTATCATCTGCCCTTTTTCCTTCCCAAAATCAGTTTTAGTTCTCTCGTCGTGGCAAGAAACTTAAAGGATCCGAGTTAAACGTTCAGGCGATGGTTTAGATTCGTCTATTTTTATCAGTCAGGAATGGACAAATCGCCTGTTTTTCTCGTCTTGTGGCTTGGTGGCTTATGAAGACGTTTCTTATCAGCCGACTTTTGTTATAACCCCCCGCCGCACGTTTGACCACATTTAGAGACTCCTGAACCGGAAATAGGAAGGAGAATTAGGAATCGCTGGATTTTTGCTCCCATCGGGCAGCCTCATTTTCGTCAATTTATAGTTTGGGGTTAGGTGGACCCTGTGTCGAGAAACAGGAACTCGAAGTGAGAAAAGAAGCAACCTCGTTTACGTCTGCGCTGCTATCTTAGCAACGGTCACAGAACAACATCAAGTCAGCTGCTGTTCAGAAGACGAATCCAATTATGGGGTTGCTATTGTCCTTTAAGGAGTCTTATTATTGCTCAATCGGAAGCGTGTCATGGAAAGCAACGCGAAGACCTCACATCTTGCTCCGTCTCTTCGCCTGCTATCGCTACTGTCTTGTTAAGAAAACTTGCCAAAGATCATGCGTTTATGTATCCTTATCCTGCCAATGTTATTGATCGCAATTTTATCTGTGGAGCAAGACGCATGCATAAATTTATAATCAATGATCAGCGCGCCGTGGAAAGCCTTCCTATTTCTGATGGATAGGAAGTGATTGATGCCCTTGAATATGCCTAAAGATACGCTCTTAAAGACAAGTGGAATGTCATTCAATGCGAATTTACGTGTTCTATATCCTCCATCAAGAAATCCTTTACTAGAAGAGGAATTCTGTCAACCTCGACGGTAGCGAGTATTTATGATCCTCTGGGCGGCATTGTTCCATTCCAGAAAAGTAAGTCTTGAAAGATGCTTGCAAGACTTCTTCGATTTGGACCAAAATCTGGACTGGAATATTTCTTCGAGTTGGCGACACTGGCTTATTGAAACTGACATCGTCGAGACTGTTCAGACCGATCGCTTCGTCAGACCCAGACAAAACTGCAAGGATCGAAGTATAGCGTTCCTTCGTGCTTTCCAGACCAGCTGCGGCGCATTTTCTTACGTAAGATTTGTCTCTCCTTGTGGAGGAGTGCCGTGCACTGTTATGATATGCAGATAACGAGGAGGCCTAGCCTGCTACTCGCTGCACTTGTATTTGCAGGCGATTTATCTCGAGGGAATTTCCTGTCGGTCTTATATATCTTTGCACAGAATTTAAAATAGTCTACTTATAAAATGTTATATTTTATCACTCTGAGGCCTGGCACTTGGCCGCTATTTTTTCGCAATTTTTATAGTTGATCTTTCTTTATGTTTAAGTGCTTTCAGTATTAGACAGCCAATTCGTTTCCAATGGTCATTTTCTTTTCAATGTGTACGGGCACGGTATTATAGGTTGAGTTTATGTAGAATATCCATGATATTTCCGCGACACTTACTTTGGAAGTTAGTAAAGCTATTCATGGATATTTCCACTTCTGACTGCCCTATATTTGGCAGCTAATTCCCTTTCTACCTTCTGTTGTGTAGGTCGTGCAAAGGTAATTATTTTAATATTTGTTGGTATTTTTGGTTATTTTGTTCGGCAATTTAATTCATGCAAATGGTACATAAACGGGAGGCTAGATAGCTGGCGTCATGAGACGCATTTCGGGACATTGGTGCAACGCGCAGATACCCGCTAGTGTATATCTAAAAAAAGGCCGAGTTTATTGAGAACATCAGTTAGGTATTAACGGGGTGCTTTTGTTAGTCACTCCACCGCCTGTTAGCAATTTGATTTTTTTTTCTTCAATGTTTCTTTTAAATGCGAATTTAGTTGCTAAATTGATGGACTTTGGCTGTAGTATTACGTAAGTAAGGTAAGCTAAAAATGTATGTATTGAAATTTCGACCGTTGATCTTGAATAGGTTGAGGGACGAGCGAGTTTTACGCCACGCAGTCTCGTAGTCTCACTCAGTCTTACGTCTCTTGTCTTTGTAAGCCTACGGTTGCTGCGCTTGAGCGTCAGCAAGCGTACTCAGTTAAGGAGCGGGCGTTGAGTGAAACTCTGCTTTCATCTGATAGAATCCTTTACATGAGCGTTCCTGTTACAATGTTGGAACGGTTTGTGAGATTTCGCAAGTTTACAAACCTTGGGTTTCCTCCCTTCTCAACTCCGTCAATTCCTAATTTAACCTCTGCCATGGCTATACTGCAAGGCGCCCATCGCGAACACGCAGTGCTCAACTTCTATTCGCCGATGTGCTTCTATTTTCTTTCTGACCAATCTTCGTGAGTCTCCGCAATCAAGCATAATCGTCTGCAGTTAGCCGATCCCATGGTAAATCTCGCGAAGCTCGTTTCAAGCAGCTTCTTAAGAAATTTTAAGTATGAGATTGCTGACCACTGATCCGTGATGCGTCTCCAGATTACGCGGAGTGATTCCACCATTGGATTCTTTTTTGAGTTCCATCTCCTCTCCCTGTTTTTATATCAACTTTTGGAATCTGACTAGGTTTCGAATCTGTGACCCTAGTTACTCGAAGCTTTCAGCATGTCTGCTCTGCCGCCTCAACAGAAGAGAAAAAAACAATGTTTTAAACAAACAGAACAATGTTTTATTTGTTTTTTAAACTTGTTTTATTTGGCTTTGGTTTTGGCAGCTGTTCCTGTCGGTTTTTATCACCGCTAGTGAACTGTATGCCGTGAACTACATGAAATTATGCCGTTCAAACTTGTCCCTTCAAAGCTTTCCAAGATATCTTTGACCTTGATATTTTAAAATCATTTTAAAATGTGTCACTTTTGCAAAGCTTGTCATTTCTGCAAGCTTGTAACTAGAAGTAATTATTTTGATATTGATTTATTAGTAATGCCTCTTCCAAGATCTTATCGATTGGTATTTGCTTTTCGTTGTCGTTCAACTTCGTATGTCAGTGGTGTTGATGATTAAATTAATTAACAAAATATATATTTAAGTATCGAAGTAAATTGAATTAGCTATTTTTCCGGTCAATATATGGCTCGCTTTAATCTGAACGCTTCCCGATTTTTTTGTCGCCTTCCGGAAATCAGGTTTAGAAAACCATGTTTAGATGTTACTGATTCCGTGGTGTCCGCTAATTCGATGTTTCCCAGTATATTTCTATTTCCTTTATGCACTCCTCCGAATCTATCAGCTGCAGCATTTGCATGCCCTGATCAGCTTCTTGTTTACGTCACTACGGTATCGAAGCAGTCAACTAGTAATCTTCAGTTCTAGCTTCTTCTCGTTCTCTGTCTACCTGAGATGGACAAGTCATTCAGCATATTCAAGATTCAAGATTTTTTCAGTAGCAGCAGAAGCAGATTCAAGATTTTTTCAGTAGCAGAATGCAACACTTTATATGAATGTGCGTGTTTCATTATTGCAAACCCAACTGTATTATTTCTGAAAGTAGCTCTTGAATCTGCCTTTCCTCTTAGATCTTAGTTTAACAGTGCGTACATTGCACATGACTATGTCCAATAGTCGTAGTTCTGCCACATTTTCATCGGGATGCTTGTGCTGGAGATGTTTTCCTTCCCATCATCCCTGCAGTTTTTCTTGTCCCCTTCATTATGCTCTGATTGTCCGTCCCTCATTCTCCTCGCCTTCCGTTTTAGAACATGGTTAACTTGTGTTTTGACCAACCCTGGTCAGTATAGCACGCTTCCCATAGTAAGTCTGCGCGACGTATCAGCCGACGCGCCTCTTGTTCATCCGTTGCGGCAAATTTAGTTTCAGAGCAGAGTTTTTTTTCCAGCCGATGCTCCTCTGACAACAGAAATGCACCAAGATGCAAGGCGTCCGGGTTAAAGAAGAGCATATAGCAATGTGTGAATGTTCTGTGGTGTAATCTGTTAAAAGTCATGATTCGATGCTGAGCAGGTTGCCACTATTCTGAAGACACGGAAACTGCGGGCTTTCTAAGATAAAGCTGCAGGCAGTGCAGATGCAATGTAATAATATTCAGAAGATTTTTTGTCAAAGCCACCATTCCCTGTTCTTAAAAAGTTCGGGCGCATGTAAATGGAAGACGCTCCTGCTCCTAATTCAAGGTACACTTGCGCAAACCTTGAACGTGCATATAAGATACTTCAATTTTCATGCAATTATGCTTTTCCCTATTAAGTGTTTATCCTCTTCTTCTATTTATGATGTGCTCTCGACTGTTCTCGTTACTTGCCATCTCACTTATAGATCGAATACGGAGATTACGTGGATCATTTCGATTTGATGGAAGACAGCTTGCAAAAGCTATTCCCTGGCGTTTCTGATCTTACTGATGCTGCTACCAAAAGGTTTCTATTTGAGCCTTCTGTACCTTTTGTGTGTGTGTATATATATATATATATATA
>QQSS02193679.1:0-12844 GCA_003687565.2 Craspedacusta sowerbii
GTGTATGGGTTGTAACTTTACGGAGCATTAATGAGGAAATAAAGACCTTGTTGTTGTTGTTGTTGTTGTTGTTGTTGTTGTTGTTGTTGTTGTTGTTGTTGCGTGCATGTATGCGTGCAATTTTTTTTTTTTTTTTTTTTTTTTTTTGTTTCACAGCTTGCAATGCATGAAAATGTGCAAAGGAATTCGACTGAACTTCTGGGATCAATTACATAGGTCGCATGTCCCCCTGAGCAAGATCGCCCGGAGGAGGATATCAATGTCACCAAGATTCCTTGTGACATGCGCTCTTTCTTGAATTGCAAACGCGGCATTCTGACGTCACCTGAGTTTTCGTAATGAGGCATATTACGCTCATCTCTGTGCTGCATCGTGGTACCGCTTCCTCGGTATCCTTGGTACTCCCGCTGGGGTCTTCAGTCATCATGATGCGAGCTGATAACGCTCGTCTGCCGACAGCCCGAACGTCTGGGCCGATAGCCGAAAATACTACTTGAGCGCTTTACTGTGAGGGGATTATGACGTTGCTGTCACCAGGACAACCATTGACCTGGTCTCATAAATATTTCAAGAGGACAATAGCCATCTGTACTACGAAGGCTAAGCCTGGCCGAAGATTTCTTGAGACGATTAAGTTATACCATATATGGTTATAATTGGTCGTTGGTTAGAAACCGAGCGGTATAAGCAAGGAAGTGTACCGAAAACTTCATTCGCAACGACTCGTTGGCCGAGAACGGCGAAAACTGGAGTCGGTAGAAAGACCGAGTTCTTTCGATGACTATCCTGGCCGAAATGATACCGGTAAACGCCTCGATTGATTCCATGCTTGAGAACTTGCAGCACGTATCTGATGTGGAGTGCACTCTCGGAAATGAAACTGTAGGTTGTTCCGCCGTAACTTCACGGAAGCAAGAACAATCGACTTCAAGATCTAAAAGAAAGTTAACCGAGGATTGGCGAGAGGTAAGATATTTTGATCGATTATGTTTGCTGTTTCTGCTTTTTCCGGTAGCGATAATCACACGGAAGAAATTCGCTGTCTTCGCGTGTCGAAGTTGTGTTCTTTTTTTTTTCTTGTTCCCTCGCGTTTTTATATTCTTGTAATGCCATCCTCGGTCAACTTAACTTAAAAAAAAACTACCAACGAGTCTTTCCGTTTCCTCGGTATGCTTAGTTTCGTTGTCGGTACGCGTTCGACGACTGTCTAACTTTCGGTAAGCTGCGGAATGTTTTCAAGTAAGCGCTGTTGTTTTTGTTGTTTATGAAATTTAGATTGAAGAAGTCAAACGCTCTATTCAAGCCATGTTTACATCCAGTCTGCTTTTAGTGTTTGCTATGTTGCTATTAGTTAGTCACTTGGTGCATTCTGGTTTGGGAAATCGCTGTCGAACTACCTTCTGTCAGCTGCGACGCTTACTTCTTACGCAACTGAATTATTTATAAAGGAGTCAGAAAAATGGAGACTTTGAAACTCAAAATATCCATTTTGGTTCTATTTCTGTCAAGCAATCGCTAGATAACGAATTCCGCCTCGGTTCCAACCGCCATAGTTCTCGAGCTTTTCTGAATCTGGCAGTGTAATTTGCAGACCAGATGAGTAAGCTGCGAAATTTTGCTGACTGATTTCGCTATGCGCACTGATATTTTCCATTCTAGACGCTGCGAGAAATGGACAAGTATTTAGAAGACGAGGAAGAACTTCGATCGCAAGGCCGACCTCGAAGGAAGAGTGTCTCCGAAGTGGAAGAATTTTTCAGTGAAAGTGATAGCGACACTAGCTCAGTTCATGATAGCTCTTCCATGATTGGAGAGTCAACAGATTGCCTCTCTATGAGCAGCAGCAGTGTCGAGTTAAAAATGACGAAAGCAATGACCCCAGATACAGCTAGTTGCTATCAAGGGCGACTTCGTCGTACCACACCTTCTCACTGTTCACTCGTATCAGAAACCTATTCCCAGTCGTACAGTCCTCGTACTCCTGTCCATGAAGGCATGCCTTTGACTTTTCCGACAACAATTCAAAGAACGCAGTGCCTTGAGATTTCATGCATGGATCCTTCAAGTAGTTTGCCGATTCTTACGGACGCCGCACGACCTTCATTGTTGTCTTGCTCAAGCAGTCATTTTACTTATGTGCCTCCTAGGATGGCAATAGACAGCGACGACAGGTTTGGAGGAGGACAAGCTCCATACGGGTTTTTTCCACCCCCTCCGTACCCGGGTGCAAATGAAGGACCAGAGCTAGAAAAACGCCGGACTCACCGGTGCGAGCACCCGGGTTGCACTAAGGTGTACACCAAGAGTTCGCACTTAAAGGCGCACGTGAGAACGCACACTGGTGAGAAACCCTATAAATGCTCATGGGAAGGTTGCACTTGGAAGTTCGCGCGTTCGGACGAACTTACGCGACACTACCGCAAGCATACTGGCGCGCGGCCTTTCAAATGCCAGCACTGCGAAAGAGCGTTTAGTCGATCCGACCATCTTGCCTTACACATGAAGCGCCATCAAAGCAACTAGCCACAGCCCAGTGGACGTTTTGAAAGCGCGCCCACCTCAGCAGTCCGTCCATTCAAATCATTTCGGCTTCACAAGCTGGTCGTTTCTGAGCTAGCCTCGCTAATTTGAGGACGTGTGCGAATCCTTCTATCGAGAACGTTATTTCGACTACCGAACTCAAGAAATACTTTTGTTGGGAGCATTTTTGGTGAAACGAAATTGACTGTCCTTCCAATGTCATCACTACGTGCAATTACTAACAGCTGGAAAGAGCGCTTAAGAAAACTTACGTTGAAATTCCCCGGTGTTTTGTTCGATAGCGTATCAACAATTTCCAGCTATACCTAGGTCGGTGGGGCATCACGGTTGACCTTAACCTAGGCTTGCTACGTTTTTGGTCGATACAAATTAGTATCGTTGCAACCGTAGCTGTTTCTTATATATCGAACATCTTCATGCACTAGAAGGATCCAGAAAGGCATCAGCTTGTTTTTGTTATTATTTATTTGGCTGTTAATTTGAGTCTTGGTTACATGCAGAGTTGGGTGACTCAGAGCCAGTGACATGTACCCCACCGACTAAAGGGCGGAGCACTTTTTGTAAACATCATCGCAGACTGCGTTATACTTGGGGACGGGCGTCTTCAAGATGAAACCGCAGACACGTCTTAGTTTCGTACGAATTGCTCTATGCATGAACCGTAACATGTTACGATTATCACCAAATTCACATGATGCTTTGCTTGTGTGCGTGCGTGTGTGTGTGTGTGTGTGTGCCCTAATGTGTGCGTTTGTGTTTGTGTAAGTGAGCATGTGTGCATGCCTGCATGTGTGTATGAACGCCTGTGTTGCAGATTTCAATGTTTGTAATGGACCTAGTTATTATTTAGTGCATGGTTATTAATGTCGTTATTATTTTGTTATTATTTATACCTATTTTTTATTTTATGTATGACGTATACTGGAAAGTGCTTTGCACAGGACGAAATTACCAATTTCGGTGAAATTTTAATTGCTCATTAAATATGCCATTGTCTTTCTTGACGACGACAACGGTGAAAGGTGCTTTAGCTATACACCTATCCAGGTTGTTAAGTGAAGAGACGAGAATTTTTTTTCAATTTTATCTTTAGTGCTGCTGTATAAAGCCCCTGAGAATTTGACATTGTGCCAGCATAGAATATATGTGATAAAAAAGAGTTAGAATAAGGAATTGAACTGGCAAAAACGACGTCTTCTATTTGTTGCTGTTCAAGGTCCTACCGGAGTGTAATTTGCAGTATTTGCTTAGTCAGCCCGTCAAAGATGAGTTGGCAACGTTGCTCTCGTGACAAAAGAAATCTGCCGCTAGCAAGGGCCTTGCTGCGTCCAAACGCAGAACAGTCTTAGAGCGAGGGAATTAGAAATGGAGAGATTTTATGACAAGTGGTATGTGAGACCATGAATTTGCATATCAAAGAATAAGTGGACAATCCAGGGGTGAATCTAGGTGTTGTCTATGCCAAAAAATCGCTTAAAGCGTGCTCAAGAGACCTGGTAATGTCGTGAAAAGCAGGACTTGATAAGAAACAAGCGAGACGATATCCCAGGCTTATGTTGAACTCGAGCTTACATCTTACCGAACGAGATGCAGTCTTACGCTGTCAGTGGAACGCTAATAGATCATCGTGGCTCGAACACAACCCATTCCGATTCCTGAAATTGGCGTATTGAGTTTAAAATTTCGTGGAAGAATGGAATAGGTTTATGAGAAACCCAAGCAAGGTGGTCATGGCACAACGTGAAGAAAAATATTGGCCAGAAACATCTCCCCAAAATAATCAGAACAACCACGTAAGAAAATTGATATCATAAGGATTAAATTAATTAGTAATTGCGTATATATACTTAATATAATATAATATATATATAGTAATCATTAGAGATTTGATTTTAAAATCATTAATATTCATTATTAATTAATTATTAATTATATATATATAATATATAAAATATATAAATATAAATATATATATAATTAATATTTAATTAATAATGAATATTAATGATTTTAAAATCATATCTCTAATAAATTACCATGGTTGATTGATTGATCGTCGATTGATTGACTGATTAGTTGATTGTTTGCTTCTTTGTTTGATTGATAGATTAATTGATTGTTTCTTTGATTGATTGATTAATCGATTGATTGACTTTACAATCTACTTCGAACGTTGGATCTGGTTGCTATGGTGGGCAAAAATGAATTATTGTAATCAAACTGTCGATAAACAGCCCTCAGTGCAGGCCCTATCGTTTCATTCGAGGTGCGCATTGCTCATAGAATCGCCACTTATGCGCGATTATCTCTATGTCGCTAAACCCAAACAAGGTGCTTATGACACAACATGTAAAATGAAGTCATCTGGTTTTCAAGCCTAGCGAAATCAAAAGACAAATATAAAGTATATTATACAGCTTGAATCATACACCGTACATGCAAGAATTCTAGATCCTTAACGAAGCCACAAAAAACAGCTGCTTCAACGAAGAAAAATATTTTCCAGAAACATCGCTGCAAGATAACCAGAACAACCATGTGAGGAAATTAATATCATAGGGATTAAATTAATTAATAATTGCGTATATATGTGTATATATATATATATATATATATATATATACTTAACAAATATAAATATACATAATATAAAATATATAAATATATATATATATATATATGTACATATATATAATTAATAATTAATTAATAATGAAAATTAGTATCATATCTTTGATGATTAAAAGTAGAGTGCCTTATTTCCAAATCCAAATCCCATTACTATAATTGATTGATTGATTTATTTATTTATTTATTTATGTATTTATTTATTGCTTGATTGATTGATTGACCTTCACTTGATTGACTGCTTGATTGATTTGTTGGTTTATTGACTGATTGTTTGCTTGGTTGATTGTTCGATTTTTTGATTGATTGATCGATTGTTTGATTGATTGATCGATTGTTTGATTGATTGATCGATTGTTTAATTGATTGATCGATTTTTTGATGGATTGATCAATTGATCGATTGATTGATTGATCGATTGATTGATTGATCGATTGACTGATTGATTGACTTCTACTTCGAACGTTGGATCTGGTTGCTATAGTGGGTAAAAATAAATTATTGCAATCAAACTGTCGATGAACAGCAGGCCCTATCCTTTCATCCGAGGTGCGCATTGCTCATAGAATCGCCATGCATGGATCATTATCTCTATGGCATTACCAAATCTATGTCGCTTACCATCGAGATCCCTGATTCTACCAGCGTGATGCTTCTCTTCTGCTCGGGTACGTTTGGTCGTTCCCACCATTCAAGGCGTAATTCAAATCCAGATATTCTATCTCTTTTCTCCCGACCTATCAGAAGATGTAGCTAGAAATGGAAATATCCTATTCTTTACTAAACTATGGCCTCTGTCTCCAACAACAACAGCAACAACAACAACGAGAATTTATCATCTCAATTAATGCGTAACTAAAGTGGGCCCACAAAACGCAAACATCTAGTATGCAAGAATGTTGCGCAAACCAATAATGAGTTACACAATTGTTAAGGAGAAGGCATCCTCATGGGCGGAGGTTATCAGATCAAAGTTAGCTCCTATCATGAGATCTAATTTTATTCTGCCAGTGTAGGTAGTTTAGGAATAAAACCCGTTAACGCATACATAGGTCAGTTACCAAAATCTAAGAAAGTTGATGTCTCAACAAAAAAAAGTTATTTCTTAACGGTTAAGAGAAAGACGTAAACTCTATGACCGCATAAGAGTATTATTCGAACTTGATCAGTGGGGTCGCACCGAGACCAAAATTACTTAGCATGTCAGGTAAGGTAATAGGGACCGCCTTCTCAATCAACGAACTGAAGTGAGACGTCCTTTCAGCGAAATAAAAACTACATACTTAAAATCAAACGCTTTGAATATGCATAAAACAATTGCCAGCATTTGGATACAAGCATAAAGACTGCATTCAATGATACATCATGCATATCTTATCATCAATATAGATCATAAAGATGATGAAAATTTTATTCATTAAAAAGGAAGACCTAGCACCAAATAGTTCTCAAACATGCACCATATCATACAATAATTAGGGTAAACCATCGCAAAGTAATAATTGACACACCATCATCATGTCAGACACCTGCATCATTGAAGAACGAATAATCAAAAATAAGAGGGTTAAAACTTGAAATTTAAATTATGCATATAGTCATAAAAATGTTAAATATCAAGTTTCTCAATGTTGTGCTTCGTTTAAGTTTTATATTTTAATCGTCTAACGAAGTAATAATCTCAGAGCCTGATATTGCATCAGTTGGTGAGGTGAAGCGACGATGTGCGTTTGATATGTTAGTAAGTTCATGTGAGTGGTGTTCGTGGTATGTGTGGTAAGGTGATATAAGTTTTTGTGCCTTGTAATGAGGATGGTCAGTAACAAGTGGTTCTATGTAACCTTGGTTATGAAGCCCGTTCCGCCGCGTACGTTTAACGACTGGCAGTTTGGGAACACCCTTGAGGGGAGTAGAGGAAGTTTCCTGTCGTTACTGTTCCGCCTCTTGAAATTTTAGCTGATTTATCAGATGAGTTGAAAGATGACACTGGAGAGGGCGTGAATGGAAGATCTACTACCTCTGCTAATAAGGTTGTTGATATTTTTCGTTCTCATTAAAATTTGATGTCAGCAAGGTATTCAAGACAAAAAATGCTTGCAAATCCATCAAATTACATTAAATTTTATTTCTATTAGTATCATGTTATCGTTTAATAATCTTATAAACCAGCCATGAAAATTTGAATGCACTGCTGCTGTTCCTACCCGATATAAAGTTGGAACCAAGCACATACATCAATCGTAACTGCCTTCCTTAATGGAAAAAGGAAGGCCCAGCCTTTGCAGCACCCTTTACCTCAATGAGTAGTAAGCCTGTTTAGCCTTCCTTTTAGTCTTTAAAAATTGTTCTTAAATGTTCTGTATGCCAATTCATAGCACATATGTGCATATGTACATATGCCAATCCATATATTTTATATTTTAAAAACTTATTATATAGTTTTTGTTTTTTTGCGTGACATTCCAACAAATCTTTATTTATCCACTTGTTCGATATGGACTTTGTTTTAACAGTAATTGTTTTACGTGGAATAACTCGTCATACAGGTAAGAACAATCGTCAACAAAAGCAGAATAAGACTCATCTCCATCCAACTTACTAGTGACATTGTTCCAACTAGTATTACTAAGCCTTTGTTTCATCAACGACAATTTTTCAGCTGTGATATCTCGTCTTTCAAGTGCTACGTTTTCGGAATACAGAGAAGAGGATGGTCATCAACGACTAAGAATTGTGGAAGATGGTCACTTTTATGCGTGGTTATGATCCCGGTATGCATTCTTTGTTCGAAATTAACATGTGCAAAAATATTATCAATACATGCAGATGCCTTCCTAGTCATTCTAGTGGGCATGCTGATAGATGGCAGCAGCAGGTATTCATACATCGTGTTAAGAAGGTGTCTGACTTTATGATCAGTATTCAGGTTAAAATCTCCTGCTAAATAGACGGCTTACACGCCAGCTTTGCCCTTGTTAGTAGGAAATCAATCATCTCCATAAATGGGCTATCTTTCCTTTTCAATTTCTATAGTTCAATCAATGCTACTCGCTGGAAGCCGCGCGCAGCGTTCACTAGAATGAAAGCCTCGGTATTTCGATCTCCTCGTCTCTTTTACAAAACAAGAAGTAGGTGCACCTTTAGCACACGTTCATAATCTTTTTCAAGGTGTACAGAGCATCTCGCTGTGCTAAGCCAACTTCCTGCAGTCATTCTAAGATTTGGTATGACTGGTTGGACAGTACACCACTGGCGCCCATGGAGAGGTTAAAATACCTTGCCTCCTGGGTTCATATTTTTAGTTAGTTAAAGGTAGTGCTGTTGCTTTCGGTCTGCATTTATAGACATGTTTGTTTCAAAACCAATCGTTAATTCCGTTACAAACATATCCGATCCCTCTATAACAATCAGAATTGGTCTTCGACGCAGTTTGACTGAAGCCAATGTTCTTCGTCCATGCAAAAATGTTTCCAGCATCACTGCCTATTATTCCGGCAGCGCCAATTAATAAGTTTTATGAAGTGCACAAACTGCGTTTTGGACATTTGATCTAATAGCGGCTGATAATGTTGTTGTTTCCGCTCAGCGTTTTTGGGCATGTGAGGCTGAAACCCAACAGTTTATCAATTAAGGATGCTTAGGCAATTTCTGTGCTTCTTCTATGTCGCTGTATACAGTGACGCAAGGAAGAGCCTTTGCGGCACGAGCCAAGCTGTGAGGAATGGAGTTGTGCCTCCAGTTGAAGCGCTTCTCTGTCAAAGATGCAGCGGCGAATCACATGGCCTAGTGTTTTCCGAAGGGCGCAAAATGAGCAAAGTTCCCTGGCTGCGATTCCCCAACACACTAGACCAGTGACGCGCACTGCAGGGCAGGGAATGTTCCCAGATGGACTTCTTCTCGAGTTGAAACATAGGTATCAGCTCTATCGTTTTTTTTTTCGTAGCTAGTGGTCTTTAGAAAGAAAGTTACGTAAGGTTTTTTCGACTTTGTGAGGCACTGGCGGTTCTTCGCTTGACACTGGATATACTTCTCGGAAACAAGACTGTTATGTAGGTCATAGTGATTTTTGCTTAACACGATTATGTCAATAGTGCCAGATAATTGGATCTCAGTCTAAAATCTTAGAAACTGCGCAATTTGTTCAAGGATTGCTTCACCCATGTTTCTGCTAAATCAAACACAGTCAGGTCCCAGGATGTCTTTGGTAGAATATATCTCTAGCAAATATAACCTTTGTTACGAGGATGAAGAAGCAGATCATGAATGGCCTGAAGTAGGCTTGAAAATGATTCTACTAGTCTTGATTTGTGGCTGACCCCAGACATGACGCAGCACAAAGCGCAAAATAGGTACGCAGATATGGGCAACGCTTAAAGCATATAGGTAATGCCAGATCAATTGGGCAAGGAGAAATGGAGCCCTTCTATTGGCTGATGATCTAGCAAATTTCTTTGTAGGCGGGACTGCTAATTTAACTGAACAGTAGGTTGCCTTTACCGAGGAATCCACTTCGGAATAGAAATTATGCCTGTTCCCTTACGTTTGCGCGCTATGAGAAAGAAAGTCTTGCAAAGTTCTATAAAACAGGAATGACGGGGATCTTCGAAAAATTTATAAATGTTCTTCATCCATTCAAAAAATTCTTCCAGCATCGTTGCCTATAATTCCGGCAGCGCCCATTGACAAGTTTAAGAAGTGTACAGATCGTGTTTTGGACATTTCATCGAAGAGCAGCTGGTAACATGGTTGTTTCCGCAAAGCGTTTTTTGGCATATTGGGCTCAAACCCAACAGTTAGCTCCATTATAAAGACTTTAGTTTTATTTACAGGGATGAAATCAGGACAAAATCTATAATAATAATATTTTTTTTTAATCTTTAAGCGTATATTTCATTTCACATAGCGTCATTTAATACAACAACTAGTGATCTGAGTCTGGCACTCGCTATACAGGTATGCCAGCTCAGCTTCGATGGAGCTATCAATGTAAAAGTTTTGGTTCTTGATTGTTGATTGCGTCTGCAGATGTAGAAAGTTGATGTTATGGCAATGTTCATAAGTTTCCTTATCAGCCTCTGTGACGCTTGATCGCTTAACCCAATGACTTCCATCCAGTCTTTGTAGTTCCACGAGTCGTTTGCTATCGTTCCGAGTGCACCAATCGGTAAGTGCAGAATCGAAACTTTTCTCCGCTCTTTTTGAAGCAAGTCCTTGCACTTTTCACGCGTTGTCTCTGCGTTTTTGTGTAGATTTGGTTCAAAGCCTACGGTCAATTCCATCACGAGTACGCTTTTTTGCGAATTGCAATTAGGGCAAGACGAAGGTCGTCTCCTGATATAACAGAAGCTGGAGCAAACTCAGCTCCTTCAAGATCTGCATACACCTTCAGGTCCTTAATGACCGCTAGGGCTCGTGCAAAGCTTATTAGGACGGTATTGTGTCTCCAGGTATACCTTCCATCCTTTAGTGCGACTGGACAAGCACCAACTACGTGTCCGAGCGTTTTTTGGCTGGGGCAGAAGTCACAAAGCATGGACGTACCTGATCCCCATCGGACTATGTTGCTCCTATCGGGCAGAGTATTATTCAAAGTTCGGGTTGAAAAGTTGTATATGCTACAAGGCATGCTTTCCAATACTCGGTACCAGTTTTTTGTGCTGCTTGGAAGAAAAATTACAAGCGACTGGGACAAAAGTTCAGTATTTATCCTATTCTCCATCATTGCGCGTATTTCCTTGGTTTCCTGTTTTGTTGTTGTGTATCCATCGGCCTGGATGTTTTTTTTTCCGTTGCTTGTAGAGTGGTGAATATCGACGATTGCCTTGTTGTCTGATTTTTTCAGACTGCTTCTGTATGATACTTGGCACTGCATAAACCTGGTTGACGATAGAGTGATGCTGGGGCCGTATCTGATTCTTGTAAGAGTTACAAGATTTAGTGTTCCACAAGCCGGTATATCTAGTCATAAGCGGATGTAGCTGTTGACTATATTATCCAAGGCTTGCTTTACCCAGGTTTGAGAAACGTATATAAATAAATATAGATACATATACATACATATATATATATATATATATATATATATATATATATATATATGTATATAATAGTAATAATAATAGTAAAAATAATAATTTCTTTTTGAAACATCACCATGTATGATTATACTTAGGCCGTTGACTATTTACAGGAGATGCAAGACGGTTCACTTCTGGAAGGTCCAACTTACAATAGCATCCTGAGATTTTCAGATGTACTTTAGATAATCGGGGTTGGTCCAAGTCTTGTTTCGTCTGCTTTAAATGTAGAAACTCGCCCTGATTGCTACTTCCGACATCTTGCTAACGACTCGATCCACTCTGCAGCCGAGATCTTTCAGGAGGTCTATGAACTTGGCTTCATCTCGTGAGAAGAACCCTAGGGTAGTTAGCTCCACGGAGATAACTTCATAGTCTACACCGGGAATGCGGAGTTGAGACCAAAGATTTCTATATTTGCTCGTTTTATGGGCTCTTGCTTTGCTTGTAATAGTTTTGAATGGAATCGTTAACTCAACTACGGTTACTTTATCTGGCAATGCTAATACTAGATCGGGAACCAGTGGTGAAAATATTTCTGACGGATGCGGAAGACCCAAACCTGTCAAACAGCTTTAAGTCCTCGTTGTCAATCTGGCGAAGGTGGTGTACGGCCGTATTAAGTACAGAGTTATGTCGCCACAGGTACCGGTGTAGTGCCTTCTTGCGAAATGAGAATACATGAAGTTGAGTCTGAAGGTCACCGCAGAGCTCGCATTTTCTGTCAGATTGACCCCAGCGCCTCAGGTCGGATGCGTGTGCGAGACTAAGTATAAGGACTCTGCGACAAAAGCAGGTGATATTGCTTGGAAGATTGGCTACAATAACTTGCCAGTTTTGCAATGTTTTGCTAGTGCAAAAGTGAAAGTTGACACTCTCCGTACAAGTCTGTTACGCTGAAAAAATTAAGTCCAAGATTGCTGGTGGGGAACGAGAGGTGCGATATATTTCCACTAATAGGGATTGGCAGCCACTTGCGTAAACTTTTCGAAAATAAGTTCTCAAGGTTTTAATTGACCCATGTGGTAGGTAGATTGGGAACCGCCACGTAGCTTCGAGTATACATATTTCTGGACAATCACAATATGTGGAATGGCTTGATTGGCATGAGATGAATTTTAGCCAAGTACTGCATCACTTCCAAAACTAGCTCAGTCTTGACGTTATCGAAGTTCATGTGGAAGTTGAACAGCTTTCCCAGGTAGGTAAAGCTTTCTCCATCGGCGATTGCAGGTACTCTTTGATTTAATACTTTTATGTATGGCTGATACTGCATCGCTCGCGATCCGCATTTCTTTAAGCCCAAAGGTGTGGCACTTATCAACTCTAATGCTTAAGTCAGCCCATGTCGATCATTCAGAAAACACATCACAGAGCAGTTGGTTGTCTGCGTCGTGTGCGATTGTGATGTCTGTGTCATCAGCAAACTGAAACCAGTGTCGTGTGATCAGAGAACACGAGCTAGTGTAGCCTAAACAGCGAACTTTTTCCACTTTTATGGTGTTTATGAGAGTGTTAACGACGAGATTGAATAGAAGAGGGGATAGGCTATCACCTTGGAGCACGCCTCGCTGTACGGCGATAGGATCAGTTATGAA
>QQSS02193701.1:0-12843 GCA_003687565.2 Craspedacusta sowerbii
CACTGAAGATGGCTGCAGCGTTAGCCGAAACGTCTGAAAATAAAAATGTTCGTATGTATGCGCTAGTTTTCGCTATCTTTACATCCTTTTTTTAAATTATAACATTTATATTCATACATTACAAATGCATACTAACATTATATTTTGATCCTCACAATGCAGTTATCTATAGTCTCGGACTCTGCTTCTTATTTGGTACCTGATCCTTTGCGCAATTCTTTTTTTCTAGCTACAACCGTGTTTGTCCATCCAGAAATAAATGGTGGAAATCACTGACTCTGTCCACCTCACATAACATCTGTCTGATATCCAAAACAGAAAAAACTATCGCGTTACTGATGAATAATAAAAACGAGAGGTAAATAACATTTGAAACACGAATATTTACCGGTGCAGCGAGATGTCCAGTTATAATCGGCTTATTTCGATCACCGGTGAAGAGGTCGTACGGGCCTCGCTTACTTACGACTCGATCAGCCAATTCATCAGTAAAACTCTTGCTGTTATACTGACCGGGGCACAATGCTGACCCCTGCGTAGAAGAATATCAAAGTTAAAGCGTTTTCGGATACCTTGAATATTTAAACCCATTGCTTTAACGAAACGGAACAAAGGAACATAACGATGGGTCTTCACCAACCAACTAACGCCAAGTCTGACTAAGGGCACGGCTGCTAAGGGTTACCAAAAACTTGTCTAAGGTAGAAGCCTATGCAGCTTTCATATCACTTGATACAATTGCGCATTAAATGGCTTATTCCGCATACCGAACCAATCAGTGATAAACGGGAAAGTTATATGGGTCAATGTTATCCTGCCAAGAAAAACTGAATGCGCTTGTTAAGGCTGAATCTAAAAAATTTGCAAGCTACGAAGTCTGGAAGCGTGAAGTCTAAGAACTAACATCCAAGTTAAGACGTCATTTAGAAAGAACGAAAAGCACTCGAAGAAATTTTATTTATCAAGTTATTCTGTCAGCCGATGATGGGAAGCAAGCCTGTGCAGTGAAAAATTATTTCTGATTATATACTACTTATGCATCTTATTCTAAAACTTTGTTCATGATGGAGCTGAGTTAACACTAAAACTTATTGCTCAAGAGGAATGCTAAGCATTCGCATTTATTCCAGGTTCCACAGTCAATGTTTAAGACAACTTCTTTTGAATCTGATAATCAACAAGCAGCCCAGTTTGATTACGTTTAAAGAGATACAGGCGGAAGCGACAGCGATTTAGATCACAGCATTTAGCATATAAAATAAAGGATCAGATAAAACGATGCAAAACGACGATACGCAAACAAGTTAAACAATGGAAACCAACTTTGGAGCTTAATTAGGGTTGTGTTTCGATTTCAGAATTTTAGAGCTGTTTATTCTAAACAAGCTGACATACCACTTCAGGTAGCTGCCTCTTACCAGAGGCTCCAGCATCAAGTAGCCCAACCGTGCTTGCCGACTTGAGTTCCTTTTCCTCAAGGAGTGAGTGTGGGATTCCTCCCTTGCCGTAGGTGCCTGGTCCAGGGACTAAGCTCTAAAATGATCAAGCCAATCACAACAGTTGTAAACTAAAGAGAAACTTTCAGCAATGTTAACATATTGAAGTACAAGTGTTATGCAGGACTTACTAAAACAGTATACTCTATTGTGCTAATTTATTCTGTCCTGCAATAATAACTAATGAATAAGATCTCTTATCCACTACGTTAACAAACTCAGTAGCTTAAAATTTGGATAAAGGGGTGAATGAGTCGATTTAATCGGTGGCAAAGATATTAAATTCATATGATGATAGAATATTACAAGCTAGAAAGAAAGAAATTTCATTGTTACTATTTTTTAATGCAACCAACATTTGAATAAAACAAACAAAATTGTCAACACTACATTCAAACACCCACCTTTCCAGAATCTGTGAATCTCTGTTCTCTGGTCTCACAAACCCCGTGTATACTTCCGGGCTTGCACATGAGCTCCTTAAATGAGTCTGGAATATCATACGTTCCTGGTCCTAGTAAACATTTCTAATGAAAAGAGTAACCCATCAAAGTTGGCATGCACAAGAAAGGAATGGTGCTTTAGGAAATAAGTAACCAGCCACACAAATGTTCTTATACTAAACAACATAAAAACAAACGCAATACATGAACATCAGTAACATAAGTGGGTTTTAATTGCAGTTATCATATTTACCTGAAGTCGCTTTTTCTCCCATTCCTCACGATAAAGCAAATGTGGAAGTTTTGCAACCTGTGATGTCTCATAAGCTTGCAGCCAACCTATTCAAATAAATTTCTCTTTGAAAGACAAAGCAACTAAAATTTAAAACTCAAGAAATTTTTACAAACTTTACTGAAAATCTGGATACTGTTTAACTGGACTTCTAAAATCCATAGTAGGATATATCGTATGTATATGTTGAACCAACTCTTACAACTCTAACAGTTTTGTGTTGCCACCTGATGAAACAACCTGATTTACTAAGATGAGATAAAATATAAATAATACACTTACCTGGTCCTTTTGCTCTCTTTTCTACATTCTTTTTACTGAAGTCACCAGTATCAACATTGTACTTGCCAGGACCCAGGCTTCGATTCTGTGATCAGAATATCAACTCAATGGAATAGAGGTTGTTTGATTTTACATTACATTGTACATCATTAATTGATGTGTTTGATGCTCAAATCAGGGAAAAACACTGCTTTTCCAAAATTGTTAAATAAAACTATCAAAGCTTATAGCCTAACTACCAAAAATAGAGGGAATCATGACATGGTTGACATGATGACAAGGCCTTCGTTTTAGTTCCCCTGTCATCAACTTTCCTCTAGGCATAAGCTCCAAATTAAGCTAATGGTAAATCACACAGAGAAGTAACTTAGCTTAATTTCCATAGATTATCAATGTAAGATCTCAACAAAGAATATTATATTTGATATTGGAAAATACTGACTAAAACTATGTAACTATACAAATGGCAACAACATCAATCAGTATGATGATCATACCAGAGCCAGCATGGATCTCCGGTCATAACAAACTTGAGTTATCGTCCCAGGTGGCTTACTCTTGGGATGTATTCCTGTTACTTCAAACCTAAAACAGCAGACTTATCAGACAAATTCGGAGAGTTCATGTCTCAAGGAGTAAATGTAACATAAAAAATAATCCAATATATGCTGCTGAATGTCTGCATACATTGTCCAAAGGACTGTTTGCTGTACACCAAGATAGCAAAGAATCATCTTTAGCATTCATGCTGATCTTCATTCCAGATTTACAAATATGCAATCGTAACTAATTAGGTTTCTTGGGCTAGTGTACCACTGGGTTAAAGCCACTTGTGCATGATCGGATTTCCTGAAAAAAGCTTATATATGAATGCTTTCTTCTTGTTTATTTGAAGCTTTATTATAAGTATCATGAGAGAAATTTCTTAGTGAGTTTGCTTAAAAAAAAAAAAAAAAAAAAAGAAAACAACCAGAGATTGACAACTATAAGGAAACGATTACCTGGCCTTCTGAGTACCGAAGGGCGCTCCGGAGAACTTTTTATCGTCGCCACTCATATTTTTTCTTTTCACGTGCTACTGCATGCTATGCTAAGTGTAAGTAAGACAAGTGCTCAACAGATAGACAAATTTTTGCTACGTGGGTAATTTATGGTGCATCTCTTTTTCCCCAAAGCACGCGAAGCGGATCCCAGCAGCAGCAACTGACATGGCGGAGCTTGTTGCTATGAGATACCAACAAACACAGGGCTTCCAATCAAGGCACTCCGTGTTTTAAGTTAGCAATCCGCAAGCGCAACTATTGCACGTTCACCATACGGAAGCACCAGATAGGCAGTCCAGTAAGCGTTTAACACTTTAGAAGTTGCTCGATCTTGTTGATTTCCGGTCCAGCATATAATGTGTCTCAAAGATCGGCATCAAAATAGTTCATATTATAATCTAGCAAACAACATCCTACTTTGCTAAGCATTTGTCAACGTTGATGAAGCAATATGGGACAGTATAAAGGATGCAAGTACCTGGCAAGAAGAACGAAAGCATTTGTTTTTAGATTATAATCGAAGCATAACAACAAGACCTTTAAAGTCTTGGTGCGAATTCCACAATGAGATGAAACGATCACAGCTATACGCTTGCATCACTGATCCAAATAGAGTTATATATGCAAAGGCTAGCAAGCTTAAATCACCATCATCATCGTCGTCATCGTCATCACCACCACTACTGCACGAACCACAAGCCTCATTGCAGGATATGAACATCGGACAAACTTCTTTATACTCTGCAAGCACCCTCTGCATACACAGATATTCCAACAATTTGATCATGCAAAGTACTAGTTGTATTGGTGGAAATCTTCTCATAATCGCCACAATTTTGACTGGAGCTCATAACAGGGTGGTATCTTCAATCTGATGAAGATACCCCCCTCAATAGATAATTACTTGTACAACTCCGTTCGTTTTACTTCCAGCCGCTGTACTTAAAGACATGCTCTCGCAGACTATCTGCTTTATGTTAATGTTTTATCTAGGCGTGTAGGGATGTAATAAGTTTTTAAACGCATTTATTGAGATTCAAATTGTTGTTGTTGTTGTTATTGTTGTTGCTTGCTTTGCAAGAAAGAATTTGCGCATGCCGAAGTTAGCGGGGAATTTTCGAAGTATCGGAAAAACCCCCGTCTAGATAAGAAGCAAAATACAAGGGAGCTAAGAAAAATATTTAAAAAGCTTGTACGAACCTGTTACTTTTGTGAATTTTTAGTATGGATGTGACAGCTATAATCAGAAACTTAATGATTTACTATCGCGCAGAAAGGTGGACATATCCTGCCAGTTGTAGATCATCTTGTGACAAAGTCTCTTCTCTGAAGGATTTTCAATCTAGCTTTCATCCAATATAAAAGATGGTACATTGCTCAGGCGTCTGCTTAAATGACGAACCTTAGGCTCCTCGTTAAAGAAAATACGGACTAAGGATTCGCGTCAAATAACCTAATTGGCCACATCATAAACAGTCTGACTGTTAGATCAATGAGACCGAACAAAAGAAGTCGTTCTTTGTCTATCTGGAGTGTATTTGCACCTATATCAATTGAAAATTTTTTACATGCTTTTACGGCAAGGAGACTTCTATACAAGAGACATGCCAATGACGACGCATAGGGAATTGAGGCGGCATTGACGCCAAGCGGTTTACATCCTCCCATGAAAAGTAGGGTATTTATATTCCAGAAATACTTAGGCTATTTCCATCGGGTTTTTATGCACCGGGATAATTTTCAACATCAGATGACATTAATAAAAGCATATTTTTACTAATATCAGGCCAGAGAACACTGAAATAGATAAAAAAAGGATGGATTTTGTGCAGCGTTTAGAGAAAGGGTTGCCTGGATATGTGTGTGGAGCCCTAACGTGTATGAAAGTAAACAATAAAAATTTTCATTGTGTAATACTCCATATTCTCCTCAGATTGCCTAGAATAGCACTCACTTAACACACTTGAAATCATGCTGGAAGTAATCTACTTACAAAATTAAAAAAAAAAAACAAAGGAAAGATCTTTGATCAACTTACATCTTTATCGAAGGAAAAATATCCTTTGTGCTCTCTAGTTGGGCACACGTTAGAGACACGTGAGTCATTTTCCCCTACTGCAGGTTTTATTAAATTTTGTCGTTCGCCGTAAAAGTAAAACAACCTATTTGCTATTTTGATAACGCTCATTAGTATAATTCGTGTTCTTTTCCTCCCATAAATCTTTCCAGGCTTAGTTGAAGTGTGTTGAAGTAAGCAAGTAATTCATGACATTTTCAAATCGTTACTATCCCGAAACCATGAGGTTTTTGCGATACCTCAGAAGTGCACTAATAGGAGCTTTATAAATTTAGATGGTCTTAATTGATTGATGTCACGAACGGATTTGAATTGGGTCGGAGTCACATTCAATACTTGCATATATTATTCATTACAAAATTGCACTAATGCGATTTCTGATCGTTTTGAGGGTCGCTTCTAAGCTGTACCTTGAAGTCATTCTTGGTAAAGGTCATTCACTCCGAATGGTGATCCCAAACCACGTTATAGGAACGCCAGATTATGCAGAAAGATTTACCTTTACAGAGGCTTTTCTGAGCTGAAATGTCAGACAGAGGTTTGAGGTGCGTTTTATCGCATAGATGCACACAGTCACGTTTAAAAGGTAAGCAAGAGAAGGCTAAGGAAAGCAAAACAATAGATATGTTCAAAAAGGAGACCAAAAGATTTCTTCTGGAGTCATCCTATCCATCATTACTATATTGAAAACCTGAAGACGCTTGCAATATCTGTTCCCTGAAAATTCTCATTCTTTTACGTTGTTCTCATAAAACTCGTCTAACTTTGACGAGTCAGCAGGATCGTCAAAATCACCATTATTGGTAGTCACACAATAAGTATATTTAACTGTTACACTACCTCATAGCAACTACCAGTTAAGAAATGCTCGTAAACCAGAACACCCTTCTCCAACTTAGCATTTACGGGAACCATTACCCATGTTATTTAGAAGCAACGGTACGCCACTTCAGGTTCACCGCCGAAGCCACCGTTGCCTCATAAGCTTGGTATCTCTCCTGCATTAGGCTTCCGTATAAACACTAATTATATGAAGCCCTTAAGAAAAGTCCATATATCGTATAAACTCTGCTAATTGTGCCCCATGAAAAGACCCACGGTCTTCTAGGGGATCCATGCCCGGAAGCAAGTAAACTGGAGTAATAGAAACTGTCTTATTTGTATGCATAACGAAGTGAATTATCCTATGTTTGTAATATTTTCGATGGCGAATAACTAACTACAAATACAAATACAAAAGACATCTCATCGATTATTGAAACAATCTCAAGGGCTGTTCGGTAGTGCCTATTATTTTGGGGTTTTCTGAGATTGGTTATTATTTTAATTACTGCTATTGTATTAAAGATGCGTTTTGATAGGCTTTTTTTTTTGGAGGATTATATGCGAAGGGCGATCCTTGGCTAAGGAGTTTTCAGTTGCTACGGTTGCTGAGCAGAAGTCTTGAATAAGTTTTTTAAAGGAATTACAATCAAAGGCTTCTGTAAATCAAGCGATACTTCAAACGCCATCAAAGGATTGCCTGACGGGTACGCATATCTATTGCCTGTGGCTTATTGCGTAAAGTTTAAGATTGTGATTATTAGAATTCGCCCAGCTAATATTAATTTGCTGTTGCTGCCAAGTTCGAGACAAGGACTACAGAAAATGATCTAAGAAAGACGTCTTTACGATGCCGTTTCAAATTGTCCGAGATTTTTTTGTCGGGTGATGAAACTCCGAACCATGATACGTTGAATGTCCTTGAAAGTTTATCTATCCAAAGAATTGCATTTATCTGCCCACGCCAGTCGCCTGTCTATCCATGGACTGTCCTACAATAATTAATTAGCGCGCCGCAAACATCACAAATAAAAATCTTCGAATGTATAAACTTTTAGAGAAGAAATAAGGACCCTCGATGGGACCCTCGATGGGTAAATCTTCAAGGCAAAGAATAAGGCTAATAATTTTTGTGACGTTTCAGTCATTTCTTGGACCATTTGCAGACTAAACGAAAAAAAAAACAAACAAAAAAACAAGCAGACCAAACATTGCCTGAGTCACATCTTTCAAGTCGAGCTAAACGTATACTAAATTAATATAAACTTTTGCTTCTTAATGACACCGTGTAAGCAAAAGATAAAAGCAAGGCACTCTCACCAAAAATGGCCTTGTGATATAATATTACTGTAAATAGTATATATAGTATTACTTATAGTATCCTAATGTAATAGCATACTTGTATTTTAATAATAAATAATATTGCAACGACTACTTGTTACAGTTATATAGCGACTACACATTACTAGCGGTTTTTAAGTATAACTTTGTCAATCTATGCAGACCTAGAGCACTTGAAAATTGCGTGAGGTTTTAAAACGAGCACACTCAAGCTGGATGCAAAAATTAATCCACCCAAACCGAACCATGCCCACCCCCCAGAAAGAGGCTCTATATATAGTTATAGAAAAGGCTATAAAGAGAGCGCTAATGAAATCAGTATCTATTCCGGTTTAAAAGCGCTCGATAATACAAGTAATCAGATCAAGTGAGTCTTGCAGATTAATCCACTCCACAGAGAATAACCAGCATGCCGCTTCAGAGCAAATGCTTGGAAGACCGCACCTGCAGGTAGTTGTGGAGCGGGCATCCAGGGGCCAAAAATAGAAGCCTTCAGTAAAGCGCCATTACAAGGACGCACACCCCGCGAAAGGGTCTAATTTGATCAGCTGGTGGGAAGGCAAGGTAGGGATAAGATTATCAAAGTTTGTATGAAAAACAAGGCCACTCCAGATCGATTCTGATATTCGCTGCACGGGATTTAATTATTCGTGATATACATAGTTAGAAGATCCGATCCTAACCTCAGCAACCAAGGCAAGATACGAAAGTCCCATGACCCAATGGAGAGAGGAGCGTATTCTGGAACTCTTGCCGCCTTTTGCTTGCTAGGTGTAGCTCTTCACGGTGCAGGCATCTACTTTGTATCCGGCCTGAGAAGCTTCCAAATTAGACCAACCAGAAAGCGTTCATCATCGGCCTGAGCGTGTCAGAAATCTCGCTGTCAGGATGTTTCATTGGCGCACATGTTTATGCGCTGACTCAAGAAGCCAACGTTCTGCAGATAGGTTCTCGAACTTTGAACTCTATCGGAGCTGCAAGCTGCGTGCTTGCGATTAATTATTACCTGCATATGTTTTGCTTGACAATCGACAGGCTTTTGGAAGTGCGACTGAACATAAAGTATCCCATTTATTGGCCGCATCCGCGATCAAAACGTCTCAGTATTGGCTCGTCTGTCGCGTGCTTTATACTGTCTATAGCTGCCGGCTTGCAGAGCTACTACAAGATCGGCAATTTAAGCCCTGAAATATACTGTTTTGTAAATGTAGTGTTGGACTTCTCGTTCTTAATCACAGCGACGATGGTCTATATCTATATATATTGCAAGTTTCGCAAAGCGCGATCTGGCACTGAGAGAAATCCTGAACGCAAAACCTTATGCTGCTTATGGCACTGCTTACACTGCGCAATCAGCAAAGAAGAAACTCAGCGACCCAATGCCAAGCACCATAGCAGAACTTTGAGCAGGTCATCAGTAGACAGTTCTAGCAAGGTACCGAGCAGCGATCAACACACCACAGCAGCAACTGACGGGGAACAAGATCCCCCTAGGCCAACAAGATCATCGACATTCACAAAATCCAACTTCTCATTCTTCCAGTCGAAATTTCTTGTGGTCTCCATCATAATATTGACGTTCATCTCCTTCGTGATCGTACCGAATATCGTGACTCTGATTCTGGGCAACGAGAATACGGAGGCTAATAATGCCCAAGAGATTCTGACGATTGCTCAGTCAATACTGGATCCAGTCACTTACATTTTCCTTCACCCAAAGGTTCGATCAGAAGTCTTAAGAAGACTGTGTTAATATGTGTATGTGTGTCATTGTGGATATGTATAAATGTAAACATACATGCGCCTTTTTTTAGATTGCGTCTGTATGCCATTTAACCCGCGAAGCGATATGCAAGGAAACGAAGTAGCCCAAACTTTCCCTTCAAAAGGCACTGCTCATAAATGTGGTGTTTTAAAAAAAATTCCCGAAGCTTGATTCTTGTATGTATGTATGTATGTATGTATGTATGTATGTATGTATGTATGTATGTATATATATATATATATATATATATATATATATATATATGTATATATATATATAACGGTTCTTAACTATTTTTTGTTTGTATATAACCTGATGATGACAGCTTGCAAGTAAAATTGAGAAAATTCCGTCGGAAAAATGTGTGTGTAAAGTTTGGTGTGGCCTAGAGCACCGAATACATTATATTTATATATATATAATTATAGTTCAGCTTGCCATCCAGTGAGCAGTTGTTATATAGTTATATAGAAGTATTGGAATTACCGCACAAAATAAATACTAGTATTACCGCATAAATTCTTATACCCAATACAAGACATTTTGAACCAGTTTAGCTAATCTCTATTTTAGCTAATCTCAATTTACCGCTTGGTTCTCCAAGAAACCCGTTGACCATTTTATGGTGCCCCACTTGAGGAGAACCTTCGTCCACTAAATGAACGTATATGCTCGAAGAGATGGACCAATAATGGCGACTAATGTCAGACTTAGATTGACCAAACGAATTCGGCAAGTGTTGGAGAAACGTGACAATCATGTATGTAAAGTCATTTAGCCTTGGGTTTTCCTTAGTAACTACACAACATAAGCAATTCCATATATGCGATCTGTGACAGACAACGCAATTCTTTTACCAAAACGAGCTTTCTTCTGTAGCCGTAATTCATCAGGCGACTATTATACCGATGTTCCACAACAACAACAACAACAACAACAACAACAACAACAACAACAACAAGAATTTATTTACCCAATTAGAACTACGAAGAAAACGCATAAAAATGAATGATTGTCTAAATGGGAAGGCTCCTTTTATCATGAGCTAATCGGAAGTGAAGGGACCCCCTCATACTTCGTGTGAAGCACGTATTGTCATTTATAAGCTAAGTAGATTAAACATAAAAATACAAAAAGGTTCGTACATAATTGCCAATGTGGGTCAATCAGACGCTAGGTTTTTATTAAACGTTTATGGTTGCTTGATAGGCCTTATGTCTGTAAAACAAAGACACGCCCTGCTACTAAGTAGCAAGATATAATGCCTGAAGTTGTCGTTGGAACTGCAACTTGTTGAAATGCAAAATTTATTTGAGCATCATATGCTTTAGGATATTTGGACCAGCAAAACTCGGAGATTGCTCGCCGTACTTAATTGTGCGGATCTTGGGAATGCAAAGCTTTTCGTGTAAATCTGTTCTTGTTCTTTTGCAAAGCACTTTTACTGAGAAAAGTGAGTTTTAAGAAGTAGGTAGTTTGCCATTTTTCAAATCATGCATAAGCATGTGCTTGTTAAGCTCTATCAAGTCATCTAGTTTAAGTATTTGCGTGATTGCAAATAACTTGGATGGAGGTTCCTAGACGTTAGAAAAAGTTATTACCCTTATCGCTCAATTTTGAATGCGATACAGCCTTTTCAGGTAAGTTTTGCTTGCAAAGCCCCGCGCAAGGCATCCATGAGATAGCTCCAAACAAATAAGGTGTAAACATTTCAGGTAACAAATAGTGCTTGTGTTTGTAAAGAAAAACCATTGTTTGTAAGTCATTTAATTCGTAAATGTTAAGTACTCCATAGTGTATCGAAAGAAGTATTGCTCTGTGCATGTGACACAATCTCACTCTCGTTTTTTAAGCATACATATTTTGTTAGCTTGATTTTATATGTGCTCCACAAGCAATGTTACTAAAAGAAATGAATAAATGCAAATCATAGTGATTTTAATGCTCTAGAATCCAGGTTCTTTCTTGCTTCACTTAAGACCCCAATTTTTTTTATGTACCTTTGCTGTCGCTTCACTTTGAGTTTTTTTTTCCAAGTGAGGTTTTCGTCCAAGGTGACGCCAAGAAAATTTGTGAAGTAGACACGCGTTATGCAATTCCCGTCTAATGTCAAGTTTCTTACGAAACGTGGTAGGATGTCAGTATCTTTCCCAATTCCAAAACCATCATATCTTGTTCTTTTTTGTACATTCTGAGACAGGAGGTTGGCTTGGAACCAAGGTGAGATTAGTTTCAGCTGCTTATTCAATACCTATAAATGTATACATGAGAACAGCGAGAACAGCGCATAAATGTCTTTATGAAGGTCTAGAGATTAGCATTGCTGTTTCTAGCTCTCGCTTCCATAAAGGTATTCGTAATTTGCTGATCGCCTTTGCTAAAGCGTCTAATCCTAATTGGTGAATAAAAATTGAATCTTGTTATGTTACGCTATGTCCATCTTAAATCAGATCGAAAGGCGGAATACAAGTACGGAGCAACAGCAAAGTGTCCATTCTAGATTAACGATATGTTGGATTGGAAACATCCGAGCCTGAACTGAATGGTGTTAATGCTGTTTATCTCAGGTCGTAGAAGCAGAGCGCACGCGTAAAGAAGAACACTCAACACAAAAACAATTCTTTTGTAAGGCAGCGCGTCTAATAATTTACGATTCGCTGTGCTTGCCTAGATGCATTGGACGATGCTGTTGGCATAAGTTATCATTGCTTTCAAGGATAACATTCATGACGTACATGTCCTTAAGCCGTGATCTTTCCGATATATAATGCATTTGCATGCGAGGTGACAATTGTACATAGTAGCATGGAGGAAAGTAAAGCAGTGCGGAAAGTTCCAATGGGCGTTCAAAACTTCGTAATTTTTTATTTTGAAAAAACTTGACGAAGCTTGCTTATTCGAAGAGCGACTAGAAATGAACGTAAAAGCTAAATCTCCTTGTGTAACAACGAGGATTCGCAGGATGAAGTAAAACTCTGTTGGCATCTCCTACAGAACTACTTCGTAAAGTGCGAGTGTTTTGATAGGCTTTCGGCCCTCTTAATAAAAAAGCCGAGTCAAGATTCAGTAGTGGAAGCATGTGCTGAAGTATAGGTTCATGTACTAGTTACAAATTCTACAAAATTATCATATATGCTAAAGTTGCCCCGCATGCTGGCAGCTATGCCATGAGCGATATATATATATATATATATATATATATATATATATATATATATATATATATATATGTATATATATATTATTTCTTTATAGTATATTTTTTTTTGATTGTGTTTTTTT